>PVIH01011166.1:0-70765 GCA_004025045.1 Sigmodon hispidus | reverse complement strand
AAAAAAGCCAAACATGCCCAAGCGGCAGACCGCAACCACTGAACAGCTTGGGATCGGAAACACCCTGGACTGACCCTTTGGATCCCACGCCACCTAGAGGAACACCTGACTCACTCTTGAGGGAGAGGGGAAAGAACTGGATTTGGCCAGAGGTGGAGACTGACCTAAGCATTAATGGGTCAGTGGGACCATAGGACTGAAGCTATTTTTAAAAGATAAGAATTAAAGAATTTCAGATTAACTGTCACTTTGTTCATTATATATTTTATTTGACTATAATTGTAACTATTTTCTTTTATAAAATATAATTATCTGTACTTTTCTTGTGAATTATATGTGTGGGGTTTTCTTGTGTGTATGTATGTGTTTGTGTGTGTGTTAGTTCAATCTCTTTATTATTATTATTATTATGAATAAAGTCATATTTTTATCCATGTATCCCCCTTTTCAAACTCCCCTCCCCCTTCCCCATCACTTTATCTCCTCCCCTGCAAGGGCAGGAGGTCCCAAGGTCCCAAGGTTGCTTAGTTCAACATCCACTCCAGGCAGATCTGCTTTCTTCACCCCAACATCAAGACAGGGTCAGGTGTTCCTCTTTTTAACAAACTATGTTTAAACTAAGGTTTTTTTTTTATTTGGGTAGCATACTTGTGGATAAGAACTTTTAGTGATTATTTTGGTGTATTATTTTCTCCCAGGAAATATTTCTTTGTTATTCACCAAGACATTTTATCTCAGGAAGAACAAACATTGAGATGCAAGGTTAAGAAGACCTGGAGCTGTGTCAAATTTCTCAGAGAGCTGATATATTTAAGAACCTTGCAATTTACAAAACACAGGATTATTCAAGTACAAAGCTGAAATATCAGGTATCATTGGTTCCTATTCATCTTAAAAATGAAGACAGTTTTCCTCAATTCTACAAACTGTCTAAAATCAACATTTAAGTCCTCAATCACTCACTCCAAGTTTATAGTTTTGAGCCTAGTTGATATTTTAACATCAATACTTACCAAAAGGTAAGAAACTATATAAATATAGGAACAATTATTCCAATCTTTTCTTTGTGTAATCACCTTTTTTGATCATTTCCTTGAATGTTCTTCAAGGGCCTGTAAGTAATGTTATCTATTTTTATATTTACCAACAAATATCTAAAATGCTTGGACACTAATTACAACAAACACAAAAATCACTGACCTGTACTAATTATTCTAGGACCGTCATTTCCTTCCTATCTTAACATCTTTCTGTTCCAAGAATGTTAAATTGTGTCACATAAACATAGGTTGTTCAGAGCCTTCAATGGATTCTTAATAATAACTTATAGAAAATGCTTCAGTATTTTAATACCTGATAATAACATTTTTGAATTGCTCCCTGAATATTAGTTCTGTAAATACTGAACACCTTTGACTTACCACCCAGGTACAAGAAATATCTTGTTCCCCTACAAGCAGAAACAGTAATTATAATCAACTATTTTGTCTCAACTTGTAATTTGTTAAGGAAAATAACATAATGTATAGTTAAGTATTTTTCATTGCAGGAGATTTCAGATTTACATCTTGCTAGTTGTATCATTCATTTACCATAGACATTTGTAAATTTTCTCTGAAAAAAAAAAAAGTATCTCCTGAGTGTAAATTTAGAATTCCAATTCATCCTTGAGCTTCGATTCTATGGTCATAGGATCAGCATGCTATATCACAAGCATGAGTATGACAATTTATTTTACAGGAATAATGGTCAAGGATTGATAAAGCCTCTAGCAATATCTATCTTGAAATCAATTCTGAGTCATGAAAGAAAATCACACAGGTACCTACCTGTCCTTTATGTATCTAGAATGGAGAGCCCAGAGGCCAATATTGACTATCTCAATTGCCATCTCCACATAGGTAGATAGATCATTCGCCAAAGCTATAGTTATCATTTTATTAACAAAAACCTGTTGTTATTCAAGTCAAGCTTAAGCTTTCCATCTGTAGTCAGTATTAGCTGACAAGAGTCAGACAAAATTCAAATTATGTCAGGTTAATAAAATGATCATTTTAAGCTAATAACATTTGAAAAATAAAATAAATATGTGGAAAACTTTCTGCACTTCAGCTATGGAATTGAAAACAACATAATCTCTCCTTGTGACTATATCTCTCTCATCCCTTCTAGGACAAGAGCGGAAATAGCAACCTCAACCACTCAGACTGGTTGAAAACCCCCACAAATAGATTTCAGAGACTAGACTGTCTATTATTAGCTTACCCACATATTAGCCTTCCCACAGCTGCTCAGTCAAGAAGTTAATTCTCTTGTCCTTTTCTTACATGTCTAAAAAATTATAGCTCTGTTGTTTACAAACTAAAAAAGCACAGGTCCAAACTACCTATTTGAGTTGCTTCTTGCTGAAAATGCCATGTGTGCACGATTCATAATTAACATATGAATGTTTCCTTTCTCTTTCTCTGAAATTATTTAATAGCATACATTAATTATACACAGTGATAGGTTTAATAATAAGGTTTCTGTAGAAATAGATAATGCACTGAAACTCCTTCCGTCCTGATCCAATCTTTTCTTCCCCATTATCATTATTCCTATTTATCTTCTCCAAAGGGCTTCCTTCTACTACCATTTACTCTTTGAGAAGAGGACCTAGAACCAATATCTAATGCCACAGCCATAGTCTTTGAATAAGAAGGCAGCACTCTTTAAGGTATCTGTATATATACATGATATACATTTATATATATGTGAAAAATAAAAAATTATCAATAAATCTCATTTACTTAGCTTAATAGAAAAAATATATTCATATCAATTTTTCCTTCAATCTATATTCTGCTGTCATTTATAGGATAATAAAATTCTGTTAAGAATATGCACACTTTCTTCATTCATTCATTTGTTGATTACAGCTAGATTATGTGAGATGTCTTTTGCACAGTGTGAATATGCTTTATTACCATTGGTTAATAAAAAGGATGTTTTGGCCTATGGGAAGGCAGTTTATAGGAAGGCTCAAAATCCAAACAGAGATAAAGGAGAAGGGTAGAGTCAAGAGCATCAAGGAAGTAACATTTAATGAATCACAGGTAAAGCCACAGAACATGTGACAATATATAGATTCATAAAAAGTAGGTTGAAAGTTTTAAGAACTAGTTGGTAGTTAGCCTGAGACATAGTATGAAGAATTTGTAATTAATATAAGACTTTGAATAATTACTTTATATTAGGACTCATAACCATGAGTAGGAGAGATTTGTTTGAACCCAGGGCCTGGTAAGGGCAGAAATCTTCTGGCTATAGCTAGGTAGATTTCATAACTCAGCTTCTGTTAATGGCATTACAGTAATATGTGTAGGATATATTCTAAAATTCCTATAGAAGTTTAACTGTGAATGTGATAATATTAAGTATAAACTAATGTACATTAAGCATTGAGAGAAATATGTGGCTGAATGGGATTCATTCTCTTCTAAAGAAAAATTTTGACAGTACTCAGATTCCTCTACAACATAAGAACACAACGAGGAACCAGGAAGTCACTCTTATGACATTGAATCCACTAGCCCCTTGATTATATTTGACAGTCTCCAGCAATATAAGACTAATCTTTCTTTGCTTATAAACTAGAAAAAAAGCTTGGGGTTAGATTTAATCAGCTTTAATCTGTAATTTATATTATGAATTATTTTTACCAAATGGGAAATAAAGTAGATAGAATTCTACTGATAAAAAAGGCACAAGGAATGTGTCTTTCCATCTCTATTCTTCTACAGGCCTCTATTTTACCTGCTATGGCTACTTTCTCTATTCTAAACACAAATATGTGTACATATATATATATGTGTGTGTGTGTTTATGTGTATACATATATACATACATATATTTTACTTTAAACAAAAAAATTAACTTGAAGCTATAATTCTCATGCAAAGATAACATATAGTATATAGTGTTATGAGTGTTGTTAAATATAATCAATATATTTTTTCTGGTTTCATTCATTTTCTTCCAAACTGAATATTTTTTTTACAGTTGTAACAATAGCACTGTTCATATGTATCACAATTTCACTATCAATACATCTCTTGATGGATATAAAAGCTGACTATATTCCTAATTATTCTGAGTAGACCAGAAATGAATCTCAAAGCAGATATTCGTGTAATAGTATATGGAGCCTTTTGGGTACACTATCGGGAGTGGTACTCCTGATTATATGAAAGCTATATTTCTACATTCTGTTTTTGATAAATGATCATGTCAATTTCAAAGATAGCTTCAAAATTTAAATTTCTGGCAACAGTGCATTAGAGATCTTCTCTTTTGAATCCACATTAGCATTTCCTGTCATTTGTATTTCCAATGATGGCCATTTTGACATGAATGGGTAGTAAGGCCATCTTATACTGCACTTTTTCCATGGCTACTGAATACTTTATGTACATTAGACATTAGATATCAGTCCTTTATCAGATATATAGTTAGCCAAGGTTTCTTCTATTCTGTGGATTTCTTTTTTCACCCAGTTAATAGTTTTCTTGTACTTAGATATTTGCTTGTTTTGCTGTACAAGTTATGAACATGACACAATATGCTTGTACATGTCATAGGTAAAATTGTAGGTATCTGTCTGGACAAATAAGCGGAAAGCACTATCACTATGATATGATGTAGAATCCTTCAGTTATGTTCAAAGAAATGCCAGATCTGGGCCATATGACCATTCTATTTCTACTCTATTTATCTCATTTTATTACATGCCTTTAGGGATCTAACTTACGTTATCAAGCTCAGCAGCAATCTCTCTTACTAAACTATCTCACCAGGCCTCATGACCTGCTTTGAATGGTCTAAATCTTTGGGGGGAATTTTCAATAATAATTTGTGAAAATCAGCTGTGACATATTACTTGAAATTCTTTGGGTCCTGAAAAGGTGACCTAGCACTTAAGAGTCCTTGGTATTCTTGTCAGGATCTGTTCTGCTCTCTAAATCCACATAGATGACTTACTGTGGTGGAATGTTTTTTATATGATATAAATAAGTAACTGTTTAGACTCATGTAGGGCACTGTAGAAGTGGGTAGAGAATCACAGGCAGCCAGGCAGGTAGGAAAGGGTGGAGTTATTTACTCTATATTAGACTCTTAAGAGGAGCAGACATGTAAGAGGTACTGGCCAGCCATGGGCTGAGCCACGTGGCAAAAAGATTAATAAAAAAGAGTTAATTTAAAAAAAGAACTAGTTAATAATAAACATAAAACATAAGCCAAACAGTGTTAAAATATATAAGCGTGTGATTTATTTTTTTTGAGAGACAAAAGCCGCGGGCACACAAACTAGGCTCTAAACCGCCGGCACCACACGCGTGCCAGGTCACAAACCTCCAGCCCCAAGCAGGCATGAAAAAACATACTACAACAACTTACAGTCACTGTTACTGAAGCCTTTTGAGATTAGACACTCTTTTTCTCCAGTAGCCCACATACATACACATTAAAAAGAGATAGAGACAGTGAGACCTACACAGAGAGAAGAGATATTTTTAAAACCAATTTTAAATTTACAGAAAAGAGGAGAGAGAAATGTGCTACTTCTTTTCTATGTGGAATTCTAAATGTCAAATGAAGTACAGCCTTAGAAATTTTCTTGCCAGATTATCATCTCATCTTTGAATAATTTACAACAGAAAAAAAAAACCCTTGAGGCATAGGCATATATATCACAATCTATGGGCAGGTAGTTATAAATGCACTAGTCTGTATTGGATGAAACTGATTACAACAAAACAGTTCCTCAACTATGGTGACTAGTGTAGAAAAGATGTTTAAAGAAACTGTAGTCCTGTATGATTCCCATTGACTTGCTAGGTTTTGCCTTTTGCCTTTTGTCTCTGGCATTTTATGCCATTTCTTCACTTTTCATTCACAGCCATCTTCAGATCTTTTGTAGCTCCCTATCAGCACTTGCCATTCATTAAAACCCCTGAAACATAATCCTTTGAATTTCATTTCAGTTCAGCATGTTTCTTGTCCATCCTGTTCAGTTCATCATGAGTGCTCTGCTCATGTCAATGTACCTGCTGAATTGCATGCACCTTTTAATTAAAACTTTAATAAGGTCTTTGAGTGTTTAAAGTACAGTTTCTCCATCTCTGCTAAAATAATCAGAATGAACACATCTGCCTTTAACTATTAAATGCATAAATAAGCCATTGCTGCTTTCTCTTATTTAAAATTTTATCTGAATCCATGAAAGCAAGGATTAAAAACCTTTTCAACATGTTGGATCTGACAAAGATTGGCAGTTCTGGGCTACAGTGAGATCCAGTTCAGAACAGGCCATCGCTGTTATATCTCCAGTGAGAATAATAATATTTATTGCTTTATTTCATACATAATCTTTTCCTTAAATATAAAATGAGTATTTGAACCAGAACTTTGCTTAACACTCATGCTGTTTATTCATGTGTATTTTTTGTGGTGCCAGCACCATAGAAAATTTTTATTCACATTTTCTCAATCTTCAGAAACATTTTAATTAGAATTGTAAAAAAGGCAAACTGCTACAGATCACTTGCCAAAGCCCAAATCCAGAAAAAAGCCATATGTCTCATATTGTACCATAAAGTTCCAATACTTGTTCAACTCCCTATGAATTTTCAGATTTTACATAAAAATGTCATATCTACTATATGCTTCTCTTTTTAAGGAGAATATACTGTATTATAACTTCCTGAGAGAGGACAAACAGTCAGAAAATCTTGAAAAAATAAAACATATTGTCTTCTCTTCAAGATTTATTGCAAGGTCAGGTAGAAGTAGGATTACAAAAAATTTACTGGAAATCAGTGAACAATCATTGTTTACTGTCCTGTTCGAAGAAGGTTCTTTTGTTGTTATACACTGGTAAACATGAACACAGGTCCTTACAAAATTGCTATATAGTAATCATATCTACTCTTAATATTTTGAATATTTATGAGTAGTATGCCTAAACAAATTAGAGTAGCTGTTTTTCTATTTGACATGTCACTTAATAAGGACTGTTCTAACAATGGAAAGAGAATTCATTAATACAAACCCTGTTGAATATTTTTCAAAGATGTTTTATAAATGTACTAAAGAAATTTTGCATACATTTGGCAATTGTGTTCTGGCTGTGATAACATTATGTCTAAATTTTATGATGGAACAGCGAATTCAGAGGAATCATGGATGTAGATATGCTAAGTGTAATGTGTTCACTGAGGAGATGTACTTTAGGAGTGTAATAACTTGCTTGTTGGAGAACAGAATCCAATTTATGCTAATTTAGTAGGATAAAAATATGTATTGGAAAGCAAACAACATTACAACTGTTATCTCTCCTTATTGAACACTCTAAAATTGGCAATAGAAGATATATGAAGATAATTTTGTGTATCTTAAACCTTGTCAGGAAATTATTTTATGTGTGCTACATTGCAACTACATTTGAAAATAAAAAGAATATACTGTAGCACAAATTTGGATTATACTCAAAGAGACTCAGAGCCAGATATTAGGGAAAGGGTGAAATATCAGATAGAGGAAACACCACAGTCAAATCTCACCCAGCTGTCTTCCATCTTCCTCAGCCTTGCTCCTGGTCACTTCTGCTTCTGCTGGTTTCATACACCACCATAAATACCCTTCTCACCAGCTGAATTCCATCTAGGACAGGAATAAAGGCAGTAACTACTGTATTTGGTAGTCAGTTTTGAGCTCACAGAAACAAAAAAAAGTTCTCTGTCTCTGTCTGGAGTTATGGGATTAAGGATGTAGGTCACCACACCTAGTTTTTCCTGTGCTGGGATTAAAGGTGTATGCCTTTGAAACCCAGCTTTTTGGTTTATACTCAAAGATCAAGAAATTCCTGAGATATGTCTGTCTAGTTTTTGACTGTGTGTGATCTCCTGATATTTCAGGATTTATTATATATGTAACATATCGCCACAATATACTTTTATAAGTTAGAATTATCAGGGTAAATAATCAGTGTTTGAGTATCAACAATATCAATCACTTTGTTATAAAAGAATCAGAAAATAATTGGGAGAGCAAAGATGAGAGTCAACCTACCAAAATTTTAGTGCAGAGTTTTTGAGAAAATTGTGATTAATATTGAAGATACTGGAAACTCTTTAAAGATCAGATGCTTAAGAGACTGAAAATAAAATTATGTCATAATATTTCTGATATGGTAAAAAAATTTCCACAGGTACACATTAATAAGTAAGTTAGAATAATTTTAAAATTTGCCTTTTGTAAATATATTGGTTTATTTTTGGAATGTAGTATATTAAGTTTTCAGTATCAATTTTCTGTTTCCATTGGGTACACTATTAAAACAGTGCACACTTTTGAAAATTATCTGAAAATGTATTTGTCCAATTAGCTTGGAAAATCATTAAAGTTGTATTAAACAGTATTTGTCCATGTTAATGTCAAGATCCAGGGCAGGGCAATGACATAAACTGGAACTGGCTAACTAAAAATATTAAAATTATAAACTATATGAGATGTTAATTTGAAAATATACTGTGTAAATAATCATGTTTAATATATTAGTATTATAAAAATTATGGGGTTGTTGCCTAATAGAAGTCCAACAATCTTTCTCCTTTTGGAAATATAGAAATTATATCATTACCTATAACAAAAGGGATACCTATAGTAAAGTTTTTTAAAGAGAATGTTCTTAAATTATAGAGATATACTTTTTTATTATGTATAAAGTCACATTTTCTATACGTGTATATCCTTATTCAAGGTCTCTTCCCCCTCCCACCCCCGCCAGTCACTCTCTTTTCTCCACATCTCCCCATCTCTTCCCCAGGATGGGCAGGAGGTCCTAAGGTTCCAATATTGCTCAGTTCAACATCCATTCCTGGCAGATTCAGTTTCCTCACCCCAACATCAAGACTGGGTCAGGTGTTCCTCTGGAGGGAAAGGGATCCAAGGTGTCAGTCCCAGGTGTTTCAGATCCAAAGCTGTTCAGTGGTTGTGGTTTGCAGCTTGGACATGCTTTGCTTTTTGCTTTGTTTAGAGTCCACTAATGAGTGAATACATTCCCTGCTTATCTTTCTTGGTTTGAGACACCTTGCTCAGGAGGATATTCTCCAAATCCATCCAGTTGCCCACAAATATTAAGATATTTTTTTTCTTACTGCTGAGTAGTACTCCATTGTGTAGATGGACCACAGTTTGTTAATCATTCCTCAGTTGTAGGGCATCTAGGTTGCTTCCAGGTTCTTGCTATTACAAATAATGCTGCTATGAGCATAGTTGAGCTAATGCCTTTGGAGTGTGAATGTACATCTTTAGGGTATACACCCAGAAGTGGTATTGCTGGATCCTTGGTGAGATTAATTCTCAGTTTTCTGAGAAACCGCCATACTGCATTCCAGAGTGGCTGAACAAGCTTACACTCCCACTAACAATGGAGGAGTGTTCCCCTTGCTCCACAACCTCTCCAACATAGGCTGCCACTTTTAAACAAAGATTTAAAAGTTTAAATCAGATTAAAAAAATTATGTTTATTTCAAACTTTATTATTTCAAAATAAATTTCAATGATTTATTTTCCAAAATTTCTGATGAATTGACTGCATCTTATACAAAATTCTATGCATCATAAGTAAATTAATTTTTTAAAATTTTTCAGGTTATAAATTATTTTAATGTACACAATGATTTTTCTTGAGACACAAATGTTAAACTAGATTTTATTTTGTGATATATTTATCTAAATGAAGAATTAGATAGCTTGATATTAAATAATTACTTCATTAAAATTGTTTCTTATTGAGACTTCATGTTGACGTTTTTTCCTGTTATGAATATGCAAAGTATTTCCTGATCTCCTTTGATTGATTTTAGTTTGAAGTCAGTTATATTAGACATTGGGTCAGATACACCAGTTTGCTTCATACGTTCATTTTTTGGAATTTTTTTCCAAATCCCTGACATTGAAGTAGTGTTCATCTTTGGAATCAGGATGTGTCTTGTGTATGCAACAGAAATAGGGACCCTGTTTTCATATTATCCTGTTAGCTTGTGTATTTTTATAGGGCAATTGAGTTGATTAATATTAGTGGATATTAATTAATATACATAAATGACCACAAAACTTTTACCAGGGAACTTCTATAGTTAATAAACAATTTCAGTATTGTGACAGAATACAAGATTAATCTAAAAAAATAACTTTTCAATATACAAATGATAAACTGGCTGAAAAAGAAATCAAGGATACATAACCATTTACCATAGCCACAAATAACATAAAATATCTGGTATTATCTCCAACTGAACAAATGAAAGACCTATACGACAAAAAAATTAAGTCCTTGAAGAAAAAGTGAAGAAGTTATCAAAAAGTGGAAAGATCTTCCTTGTACTTGGATAGGTATAGTCAACATGGTAAAAATAGCAATATTACCAAAAGCAATCTACAGACTCAATGCAATTTCCATCAAAATAACATAATTCATCACCTACCTCAAAAAACAATACTCAACTGTATATGAAAACAGCAAAACAAGTATATCCAAAATGATTCTATACACAAAGGAACTTCTGGAGACATCACCATGCCTGAGTTGAAACTTTACCATACAGCTATAGTAATGAAAACAGCTAAGTTTTGGCACAGAAATAAACGTGTGGAATAATAAAATCAATTTGATTTCTTTGACATTAAACCACACAACCATGAGCATGTGATTTATGACAAAAAAATCAAAATATTCAATGAAAAAAAAAAAGAAAACAATGTTCAACAAATGGTGCTGGCATAAATGGAAGGCAGGATGTAGAAGAACAGAAATAGAGCCATATATATCACCCTGCACAAAACTCAAGTCCAGGTAGACCAAAGACCTCACCATAAACCCAGTTACACTATATTTGATAGAAGAAAAATTAGAAAATAGCCTTGGAATGCATTTTCACAGATCACTTTCTAAATATAAAACCAGGAACAGACATGGAGATCAACAATTAAGTGGCACCTCCTGAAACTGAGAAGCTTTTATAAGGCAAAGAACATGGTTAATAAGAGAAAATGAGAACCTATGGGATGAGAAAATATCCTCACCAACCCTATATCTGACAGAGGGTTGATATCTTCCTTATCCTTGTAAGTCCAA
Source organism: Sigmodon hispidus (assembly GCA_004025045.1). Classification (NCBI taxonomy): domain Eukaryota; kingdom Metazoa; phylum Chordata; class Mammalia; order Rodentia; family Cricetidae; genus Sigmodon; species Sigmodon hispidus. Next base: position 59,586 of record PVIH01011166.1, on the reverse strand, counting down.
AACTTTATATGAAATTGACCTTTTATTATAACTAAGGAAAACTACAATTATAGCTATTTAATCTTCAATACCATCAAAGATCAAAGAAGATTATAATATTACCTGAGTAACAACATCTAAATTCTGGAAATGACAAATATGTCTAGATGCCTCAACCCCAGAGTTCCTTGTAACACTGGGGCTTCCATCTTTAGCTTATAGGACTTGAGTCCCCAGCTTACACTACATTACAGAAAACCCTGTTTCAAATAAAGCTGGACTGGAAGAGATGCCTCTGTCCACTGATATTCCAGACACATTTCCTTAAATATACAATATGTCACCGCAATTGTGCCTTAAAGTTCCTATTATTAACTCATTCTTTATTTATAGTTTACTCTTTTTTAATTAATTAATTCTTTTTTAAGGATTAAACATGACTGACAAATTCTTAACCAAATTAAAAAAAAGGGAAGACCTACTTCAATAAAACTAGAAATTGAAAGGCAAACATTATAACAGATATGAATGAAATTCCAGAAAATTATAAAGACATACATTATAAATTTGTTTTGATAAATTGAAGAATCTGAAAAAATATGATGAGTTTTTAGATAGTAAAATTGAACCTAAATTCAATGAATGTTTTAACAAATGCATACTTTGTAAGCTGCTTAAAATACTAATAAAATACTTCATACTGAAAAAAAAACAGCAATAACAGAAACAAACACAAGAAAATATGGACTGAATACCAAGTTCTACTATAACTTAAAATGCTAAGACAAATATATATTATATAATTTTATAAAACTTAAAAAAATAACAAAGCCTGTAAGGATATGATCATGTGGTTTTTTTCCTTCAGTTTGTCTATATGACGAATGACATTTACGGTTTTTTGTATGTTGAACCATCCCAGCATTTCTGGGATGAAGCCTACTTGATCATGTTAGATGATAGTTTTTGTATGTTGTTGTATACGGTTTGCCAGAATTGTGTTGGGAATTTTAGCATCAATATGCAGGAGGGAAATTGGCCTGTAATTCTCCTTTGTTGCATAATTGAAAATCAGGAATCATGATGCCTCTTTAGGTTCTTTTCTTGAACAAAGTTGTTTTGACAATACTGGATTTCCTGTTATTCCAAATAAAATTATGTATTGTTTTTTCAATGTCTGTAAAAAATTGTGTTGGGATTTTGATGGGAATTGCATTGAATCTGTAGATTGCTTTTAGTAAGATTGCCATTTTCACTTTTCTGATCCAACCTATCCAGGAACATGGAAGTTCTTTCCATTTTCTGATATCCTCTTCAATCAGTAAGTGTGACCTCCAGAAACTGAGAAGATTCTATAAGGCCAAGGACACAGTCAATAAGACCAATTGTCAACCTAAAGAATGGGAAAAGATTTTTACCAACCCTACAAGTGACAGAGGATTGATCTCTAAAATACATTTGGAACTCAAAAAACTGGAGCCAAAAACCCTTAAAAACCCAATTAAAAATGGGGTTCATACATAAAAAGTGAATTCTCAGCAGGAGAATTAAAAATGGCTGAAAGATTCCTGAAAAAAGTGCTCAACATCTTTAGCCATCAAAGAAATACAAATCAAAACAACTTTAGCATGCCACCTTATACCTGTCAAAATGGCAAAGATTAAAAACACAAATGACAGTCTATGCTGGTGAGGATGTGGAGCAAGGGGAACACTCTTCCATTTTTGATGGGAGTGTAAACTTATTTAACCACTTCGGGATGCAGTATGGCATTTTCTCAGAAAACTGAGAATCAATCTCCCCAAGGATCCAACAATACTGCTCTTCAGGCATAACTCTAATGATGCACATTCACACCCTTAAAACATTAGCTCAACTATGGTAATAGCAGCATTATTTGTAATAGAAAGAAACTAGAAACAAACAAGATGCCCCTTAACTGAGGAATGGATTAACAAGCTATGGTACATCTACACAATGAAGTACTTATTCAGCAGTAAGAAAAAAAGATATCCAAAAATTTACAGGCAAATGGATGGATATGGAGAATATTCTCCTGAGCGAGGTTCACAAACCCAGAAAGAGTAGCAGCAGATGTACTCACTCATTAGTGGACTTAAAAAATATATATCAAAAGAGAGAGATGTTATTTTATATAAGAACTCAAGATCAGAACATAGCTAAATTACACAATGCTTCACTTTTGCATTGATGGCTTCTGGCACTGAGATGAGTAAGGAAAGACTTGTCTTTAAGGGTCTGGCTACAGGGAGTTTAATTATGCTCCAGTAAGCAAATTAGCAGTATGAATGGGCTGTTTTTTATTTGGGGAGATCATAAGAATAGGCATGATACTGAGAGGTCTAATATCTGAGTTTGATGGGGTACATGAGGTAAAAATACCAAATAATATATATATATATTATATATAATATATATAATATATTATATATTATATTATATATATTATTATATATATTATATATATATTTCACATATATATTCATATATATATATGTGAAAGATCTTTAAAAAAGCAAAAAGAAACACTATGATTAATACCAGGGTTTTTATTGACTTTATAACTTTTAAAGGCTTGGTTTATTTTTTAAGTTTTATGGAATATTATGATATCTATTTGTCATAGTTCTTTAAGTTAGAATAGAATTCCATGTTAGTCCATATTTTCTTGGGTTTGTTTTTGTTATTGCCATTTTTATTTTTAGTATAGAGTATTTTGTTAGTATTTTAATTATTTCAAGGTTACAGAGTATGCATTTGTTAAAATCATTCGTTGAATTTAGGTGTAATTTTGCTATCTAAAACTCATCAGTTATTTTCAGAATCTTCAGTTCATCAAAACAAATTTATATAGTATGTTTTTATGATTTTGGGGAATTTCATCCATATCTCTTATAATGTTTGTGTTTCAATATCTAGTTTTGTTGAAGTAGGTCTTCCTTTTTTGTTTAACTTGGTTAAGAATTTGCCATTTGTGTTTAATCCTTAAATAAATAAATAAATAAATAAATAAGTAAATAAATTTGGTAATTGGTAATTTTTTTCATCTACTCATTGACAGATATATTACCTTAGCAATGTTACTGTTATTTACAAGTGAACCTGAATTTTTTTGCATTTTTTTACAGTAAAAACATATTTATCTAACTACCAAATTCCATTCCTTGGCCCACATAGGCTTGTAGCCACATCATAATGCCAAAATGTTTCCAGGCCAAATTTGAAGTCCCCATGGTCTGTCACAGTCTTGACACTGTTTATGAGATTCATGCAATCTGTTAACTATAACTATCAAGGAAAGACCAAAATTAGCAGGGTAAGTTCTAAATTCAACATCTTCATGTCTGATATCAAAGCACTCTTTAGATCTTCAACTCTTTTTAGCTTTATTGACTTAGGCACACCTCTCATTTTGTATGGTTCTACATCACATCAGCAGTAACATATGAGTAATTTTTGTTCAGGCTATTTATAACTGTCGTGGCCTCTGCTGGCTACTGGAAGTCAAAAACTCTTCTCTCCATCAGTTTTTCTCCTCCCAAGCAAGGGCAGGAGGCTTCAAGGTCCCAAGAAACCTGGATTTTTTTAAATCATGACTTGATATTATTCTGTTATATATATTTTGTCACCAAAATTAAAAAAAACTTACATACTGACTTAAATAATAACTCTTATTATTAATTCTTGTTGTGGATAGTCCACATTTTATGCAGCCTGTCTTTTGCACCTGCCAAAACAAAACTCTATGCATAGGATAAAAATTTTCTTTTTCACTAATGGCTCAATGTTACACAATCACAATTAACTTTCTCTTTTTCAGGCTTGGATACATTATAATTTCATGAATTCCTGGCCATATAACAATATATTGTTTAATGAGCTTATTTCTATTAGTCAAATGTCTTACAGCTTACATAGCTATTTGTCTATAAATAATGTGCCATTTTGTCTATGATTTATTTGGTGGTATTCTTATTTTAATAAAATTTCAGGTTGTTTCTACCTACTATAATTTGTGATTTATATTCAGAGGCAATGGATATTAAAATATACTGTAGCTTTTCATTTATAGTTAAATATGTATAATTAAATGTCTCTAATTTAAAGAAAAAAATGAGGGCTACTGATTTTTTGAGTTCATCTTGTATTATGCTACATTATTGAAGTTATTTATCAGCTGTAGAAGTTCCCTGGTAGAATTTTGTGAGTCACTTATGTATACAATCTTATCATCTGCAAGTAGAGAGAGTTTCACTTCTTTTCCAATTTGTATCCCCTTAGTCTCCTTTCATTCTCTTATTGCTTTGGCTAAAACTTTGAGAAGTATGTTGGATAATGGGAGAGGGGACAACCTTGTCTAGTTCTTGATTTTAGTGGAATTGCTTTGAGTTTTTCTCTATTTAGATGTTTGCCATTGGCTTCTTGTATATTGCCTTTATTACATTTAGATATTTTCCCTGTATTTCTGTTCTTTCCAGGGCTTTTATCATAAAGGGGTGTTGGACTTTGTCAGAGCCTTTTTCAGCATCTAAGGAGATGATCATGTGTTTTTATTTCTTCAATTTGTTTATATGATAGAAGATATTGACAGTTTTCATATGTTGAACCATCCCTGCATTTCTGAGATGAAACATACTTTCATCATGGTAGATGAATTTTTTTGTATGTTGTAATCACTTGTCTAGAATTTTGTTGCATATTTTTGCATTAATTTTCAAGAGGGATATTGGTCTGTAATTCTCTTTCTTAGTTGTAACTTTCAGTGACTTGTGTATCAGTGTAATTGTAGCATAATAAAAGGAGATGTGCAGGGTTACATCAGTGTCTACTCTATGAAACAGTTTGTTGAGTATTGGTCTTAATTCTTCTTTGAATGTCTGGTAGAATTCTGCAGTAATACCATCTGGTCCTGGGTTTTTGTTTTTTTGGGAGACTTTAATAATAGCTTCAATTTCCTTTGGTTTTATAGTTCTGTTTAGGTTTTTAATCTATTCTTGATTTAATTTTGGTAATTAGTGCTTGTCCAGGAAGCTGTTATTTTTTTAGGTTTTCCATATTAGTAAAGTATATATTTTCTAAGTATGACCTAATAATTCTCTGCATTTCCTGAATATCTGTCTTTATGTCTCCTTTTTCATTTCTGATTCTGTTAATTTGATTGACTGATCTATTTTCACCACTGAATCTTCTAGTCCTGAGAATCTCTGTTCCATCTCTTGGATTCTGTTATACTTTTATGTGTAGTTCTAGATCATTTCTTCAGAGGTTCTATTACCTCCTTTGCCTTGTTTGTGCCTTCCTTATTGTTTCTATTTTAATTTTTAGTTCCTGGAATGTTTATTTCATTTGTTGGTTTTCTCTTTTTTGGTTTTCTTTCAAGGATTTGTTCATCTCTTATAATTTCTTATTTGTATTTTCTTCTATTTTAAGGGAATTTTTATCCTCTTTTAAGGCTTCTATAATATTCAGAAAACCTTTTTAATGTTGTTTCTTTCTGTTTCCTCTTTATTGCTTTGTTCAGGTATTTTTGTTGTAGCCCTCCAGGTTCTTTTGGTGGTACTTGGTTGTTGTTTATATAGTTATATGTATTCTTTCACTGGCATTTGCCCATTTTCCCTTGGTTCACCCTAAGTTAGGTCTTACTCAGACTTTAGTCAGTTGTGGTTACAGGGTTTTTGTGTCTCCTGTGAGCTCTGAGCACAGAGACCGCAAAATCTCTTTCTCTGGTCAGGTCACAGGGTCATACAATCTGGAGAGATGCCCATCTCTCATTCTGCTCTGGGCACTGGTTTGAGCATTTCTGAGAAAGGCTTCTCATTGGTCTCTGGCATAGGTCATGCAGTCTGGAAAGACATACTTTTATGATGATACAACTGGCCTTGAGGTCAGGGTCCAGGTGTCAGGTATGTGCCCTGGTATTCATGGGAAGAATTCAATAGTCTCTCATTCCCTCTGGACATGGGTCACACAATCTGGAGAGGTGTCCATCTGGGGCCTTGCCATCAGCTATGTGTCCCCTGGGATAACTGGGGAAGGATTATCTAGCCTCTCACTTCTTCTCGACACAGGTGGCACGGTTTGGACAGAAGTCCTCATGGCAATGTTATTATCACTTATATAAAGAGTATATTCTAACAGTTGTGAGAATATTTTTTTTATTTAGCTTTGTATTAAAAACCAGAAAATTTGTAGTTTAATATAGTTGGTTATATGTTATAAGAGAAATTTTTCTCCTTTATTTTTGGTTATACCAGAATGTGTAATACAATGCTGAGACAATCAATAAAAAATAAGAAAAAAATGTTTGTCTTTCAATTTCATTCACTTGTGTAACACTTTAGCTCCTTATAAAATATATCATTGCTAAGGTTAAAAGTTTAAACTGTATATTGAATAACACATGGTTATGGCTATGGTTAATTATTTGTACCACACTTATTATGTTACTCTCATTAAGTCATTGTCTTAAAGTTAATATCTAATGTGCTATTACCTAAAATGCCTCATTCTCTTGTATAAAATGAGAATTTGTTATTCTTCTTTTAGAGTGGTAAGAATTAATTCACTAAATAAAATTTGCTAAACGAAAATTTGCTAAGTATGACAAATATCTATGGAATTTCAAAGTAGTGACTTTAAGAGTATAAAAAAATAAGAACACAATTTTTAAAATTACAAAATACTTGTATGTGCTTATGTCTTAAGTATTTATGGTATCTCATCAATATATTTTCTTGTATAAAGGCCTTACTAAATTTGTAGAAAACAATCTATCATGTAAATTGAAATCTTGTGAAAGAACATGCCATTTTGGTTTAAATAAAAAATAGCTTCCTAACTTTATATATTTGAATGCTTAGACATCAGCAAGTAACACTACCCGAGAAAGAGTAGGGGTTCAGGCATTGTCAGAGGTAGTATGCCACTGATGGTGGGATTTTTGATTTTAAAAGCCCAACCCAGACTCTGTGTCTTTCTCTCTTTCTATTGCCTATAGATCCAGGTACACAACTCTCAGTTACTTCACCAGCAACATGTTTGGCTGTGTGGTGCAATGTTTTGCATCATGATGATAATGAACTAAGCCAGTAAAAGTGTAAGCAAAAAAAATTTTTTTTGTAAGAATTGCCATGGTCATGATATCTATTACCAGCAATATAACACTAAGACACATGAGAAAGGTAAACTATCAAATGCCAGTGCAGCATTGTGATCAGAGGCCAGGTGTGAAAAAATAGTAAAAGATTGATTAAAATAAGACTCTATATTCAAAAAGTCAGTAAAAGCTAAGAATATATCAAAAATTAATGTATAATATAGAAGACACATGAGAATTCTTAGAATAAGGAAAAAAGTAAGAAAGAAGATATTTCTCATGACCAGAAGTGAGACTTTAGGCTGTGATGTGCCATGCTGGGGAATTCGTTATGCAAAAGCTTTCCCAGCAGTTTCATCTGCCAAATCAAAGCAGCATTAAGCTGAAATTCTGAAGCTCAAATCAGCTTATTTTTAAGTTTTGCTATTATTGCTGTCTAAATTTTTGATATGCAAGAAAAATGTAACATTATAAGTATTTTGGGATAATAATCATGGGAAACTACAGCATTATGAAGAAAGCATCACACAGCCTTTACACAGCCTTTCAGAGTGTCAAACTTGATATATTCTCATGCCGGAAGACTGACTTCTGTTTCAACTCTACAGAGAAGCCTCCAAATCACTTAATCACAGAAATGCTGAAAATAGACACAAAATTCTCTCCATATCTAAATTTGTAAAATCACAATGTTATATTTTGTTTTTAAAAATCTGTTTATGATTCTTAGCATGATTCAAAAACAAGTAGTTCACCTATCTTTTCCTCTTAGAATAGTCTTCTTTAAAAATGATATCTTTACCTTTCAATTTTAGGACAGTCAAAGCTATAATTATAACATATATGAGTAATATTGTCATTAAACAAAACTTAATAAAATACAATTGCATAAATTTATTTTCTCTGTTTGATGTACTATTATTTATTTTTAATTAGCTGAAGTTATTTGTAATAAAACATATCTAAGTCCAATATAATTCATACTTGACACTTTTCAGTACCAATTAACCTACCTATAATCATATTTGAAAGATAAGTTTAATTAAACTTCTTCACATTCACTTATCTTTGAGAAAGAAACACTATTTTCTAGGAAGAGATCAGCACATTCAGCACAGTGGTTGGCTTTGCCACATTGGCCAATGTAATTGATGTTTTTTTTCAGTTTTCTGTTTTTGTCACAGTGGGTTTCCAGAAACAATGAATCAATAGCAGAAATAAACTAAACATCTGGGTCTACTTTTCATAGTCAATCTATGGTGGGGAATAGTCTTCCTTCTTTCTCATGTTATATTTATGAATTGCCTAATGTTCCTGTGATATAACACTCCACTTCTGGATGCAAACCAGCTATGAATCATATCTGAATATTTTCTTGTATTTCTCAGTGAAGAGTTCATAAACAATCAATATGAAGTAATTTAAAAATACAGATTAATGAAAGATGATCAATACATCTGTTACATCTACCTAATAGTTGAAATCACCTGAATATATGATGAGTACTAGGGCCAAAGTCAAAGTCAGAAGAGTTTCTAAAATAGAGCAATAGTATAATGAAAAGCATGAGTCAATTGAAATTGACTAATTTTCAGTTTACAGGACTAAATATCCATTTAAATTTACTAGAAGCTTTAGGTAGCTTTACTATTTGTTGGAAGCAACTGTGTCACTTGATTTGTTGAAGACTAAGTTATTATTTAGAGATTGCCTAACTTTTATAGCTCTATAAAACAGGCTTTCTCCCTTTGAGTTTCATATGAAAGTAGACACATGAAATTAATGGGTTAACTTAGAGAACCAGGATCAAATGTGAGAGGTATTAGCTCTCAAATATGAGGTTTTATTTGAAATTACTATTATGAGAAAATCTGAATTTCAGTAACCAAAAATGAGAACTTTAAGTTTTATAAACACTTTGGAGAAAGGGAAAATTGGCTCTCTGTTTAATTGAAAGGTTTCAAGTTGATATCTAATTTGGTTGGGGTTTGTTACATTTTATTTCTATGGATCTGTGTCATTAATGAATTCATACACAATATAAAAAATGTGGTCACAAAATCATCTATTTTTTGATTTACTTATCTCAATAAAATCCCAAGGGAGGTAAAAGAAAATATTGTAAGAAACTACTAGACAATCAAATAAATGGTTCTAGGCAGTGAGAACCATGCAAAGCTGCAAGCCTGTGTACTTATAGTGAGCTCAGTGAGATTTAGGATTCCAATGTTTGCATAGCAACCACCACCCTTATTTGACAGGTACTTGATACAATGAAAACCTAGCCATTTTTACTACTCAGCCTTAGTTTCAATATGAATAATTTTATTAATATAGTTTCCTAGTGTAATATTTAAGAAATTTTATCATGGATGATGTAGATCATGTTAAAGAGCAGAAGGGTCACCAAAAAAATGACCATGTAATGGTTTGCCATATAACATGCAATTAGAAGCTCTTGGGGTGCAGAGACACTATGGTAAGTGAAAAAAAGGAATAGAAAGAAAAAAGAAAAAAAAACCAGGAAAACAGTTAACAGATAACTAGATTCTTTCTATATTCAGAGATTTGATCTCATGTAAGGATTAAAATTGGAGACAACAAATTTTTCAGTTATTTGCCAGAGATCCTTCAACATATTCTTAGAATAAAGAGATAAGAGAAACAAAATTTGGCGAGATTTGCTGGTCATGTTTCTTTCCCTAAATTATTATTTTCCTCATGACCATTTATTTGATTACAATGGTTGAAGTGTCTGAGGAACAGGGGAATAGAAATTTGTCATGACAAACATATGACATGTATATTTATAATGTATACTTAATTAACTGAATTGTAACTTTCAACTATATTAGAATTTGAAATATAAACATAAAAGAAATTTAAAAAGAAAGATCATAAAATAATTTATCTTGGTATCTATGTGATGGTTCAAGTTAGATTGAAAAACTTTAAAATGTATTTTATAAATAAACATTCAGATGCATTGGAACAATTTACAAATTAGCCTATACATAATTTTAGTACTAATAGAAGTTGTCTGAAACTTAAAATCAGCTATATAATAATAAAAAACTTAACCTACTTGTACTCAAATTAAGAAAAACATTACATATGCTAATGGTATCATGCTTAAGACAAAATAGTTTGATTGAATTATTTTTCTTTTAATACCTCAGATTTTATTTGTAGTATATATTAAATATACCAAGCTAGGTAGTCAGATGTAGTAACTCATACTTGTAATTCCAGTACTTGAGAAGTGGTAATAGGATGATCCAGAGTAGAAAGTCACTGAGTCAGTGAGTTTTAGGTCAGTCTGGATTATATGAGATCCTGTCTCTCCAACCCCACCAAAGAATATATATATACATATATATGTATATACATATATCTATAATGCATATGTACTATCCATATGATAAACAAAAAGTATAACAAATTATTTAACCACTCAGTATTCTCATTGTTCTATTGTGAATTTGCAAATTATGTTTGAGACAATGTTTGCTATTTCTTTTATATATAATTGTAATTTTTTTAGGAATGAGTGTACATAATTAAAAAATAATTTTCACCAACATATTAAAACAGTGTTTGAAATGTAAACATATTCATAGTATTCACTCAAAAAATAGGAATCTATTCAAGAGGAATCTATTATAGTGATAGCGAAAGTTTCAGCATACTTAGATTTAATAATTTGGGTAAATATGAAAGAGAATAAAAAGCTAGTTTTTTACATGCACAATAGTGAATTTATGTCTTTATTATGCATGAAGTTCTTTAATTCAAGTGGTAAAAATGTATATTTATTTTTGCAGTCAACATTTCAAGTTCTAAAGATACATACAATTTTATTTGGTTATATAATTATTACAAAACAGTGTAGTTATTTTGAAGAAAAAAACATGTGTTCATTTCAAGTGATATTGTTTTCTATTAGAGATTATAAAACTTTTTGAAAAAAATAATACCAATATAAATAAATAACAGACATAAGTCTGCATCTTACTGCCTGGAGTATCTTTGCTGCATAATGAGTAAATGGTGGCTAATATAAATGAGATGTCAAGATGCATATGTAATTTTATTAGCATACATTATGTAATATTTCTTAAATCTAGAACATAAAGCTGGAGACTTGCTAGCATAAGTTGAATTTGTCTGTCTAAAAAGCAGGAGTTTCAGTGTAACATATTTTTCTCATTCTATCTAAATAGTATTTTTTTTTTGCTTTTGAGTCATAAGCAGATGGTATATTTGAACCTATCTTCTATGTTAAGATTGTCTAAGCATTAAAAATGAGAGTAGATGTGCCTTCACATTAATGTTAACATATTCTGAAGCTTTTAAAACTTAAATATTTTAACATCTTATCTGATATGAATATTTTAGGATTTATGGGTTTCTATAAAATTACATGTATAGAAAATAGGAGAGGTAAAAATTACAAATGTCATAAAGTATATGTTTCACATACTTATGCATATATATTACATAAAATTTAGTTTATAAATGTTGAGGAGAAAGCTGTGAAGGGGGTAAAATATTAAGACAGATCTTGCCATTATAGACTGAATTGATACAGTAGTTGTCACAATTACATAAATATCAAACCAGAGTAAAGAAAAAAATTTGAGAAATGTGAAAAAATTATATTCTAGAAATAGGATGCACTAGTAAAATGGATTTGAGATTGAGGTATTCTCAAGATGTACAGGGATGTGAAGGCTAATGTTGTTTGATCAATATTAACAAAAGTAAATAATAAAACAGTATTACTGAAAAATGAAAGATAAATAATGTTGGATAAACATTCTGAAAAACTTTACTGGGTTTTTATTTACTTTTGTTCTCAGCTAATTCTTGATTTGGGATCTTTGCCTCTACTTCTGGTCATTGCTATTTTAATCATTGTTGAACTGATTTTTTTTCTATAATGGTGTCATAATAAATCTTATTCTAAATCATGACCAAGAAATTAAAACAACCATTGGAAATTCAAGGAAACTGAATCAAATTGAATATGGTGAAATATTAATATATGTATTTTACAAATACCAACACTGCTTGTTCTGTTTATATTTCAGTATTTATGTTTCCCAGCATTTATCCTCCTTGAACATAAGAACAATTCAGATTTTTCAAGTTGAAAATTAAAATATATGTAGTTGTGTCTTTACCATGAGATAAAAAGTATTTATCCTATTTGTGAAGGAAAATATTGGACTCATCATTGCTGGATTGTAAAGCCCTAGAAATTACTGCTAGGAGAAATTAATAGGTTAAAAAGGAAGCATTAAAATGGTTCACAATGGGGGCTGATTTTCAAACTGCTCTCAAAAAATGAAATGAGTGATTGTTAATAGAGAAAATAACTTAGATATATTCTAATGTTAACAAGGGAAGAAGTTAATAACAAAATATAGAGAAAATGTCAAACTTAAGGTGCATACCAAAGTACCAAGTAAGCAAAACAATTGCAGGGGTTAATGAACATCATGAATCAGGCATATTAGAAAAGAATGAATGGGAAATAAATATTTCCATGAAGATTTACTATTCATTGTCTGGTTATGGGTCTCTGTATTTTTTCCATATAATTCAGGAGGAAGCTTCTCTGATGATGACTGAACAAGTGCTGATCTGTGTGTATAGCAGAATGTCTTTTAGTAATCATTTTATGGCTGTGTTCCTTTAGCCTGTTGCTTCTCAGACTACCTAATGCTGCGATACTTTAAAATGATTCTTCATGTTGTGGTGACCCTCAACAATAAAATTATCTTGATACTACTTCATAATAGTAATTTTGCTGCTGCTATGAATGATAGCATATATAACTTGTATGTGAATTATCTGATATGAGAACCCCCAGGTCTTGTGTTGTCTGGAACTCTTTGATTTTGTTTGGACAAGAGGTTTGACGTGAGGGTTTTTTTTTTTTTTTAATGATTTAGATGTTTATATTAATTTTATTTTGTTTGGCTTATGTCTTAGGCATATTGTTAGTTAGCTTTTTTATTTTAACTTTTTTATTAATTCATTGGCCATGTGGTCTGGCCACATTGGTTCCTTACATTTTTTTTTCTGAGTTGTGTTGGCTGGATGGAGTTTGTTTGACTTTACCCTCCTCATGCCTGAACTTTAAGTTTTTCACTTACTCTGGTGCCAGACATAGGCCCAAACATATTTTTTTTATTTATAGAATGATTTTTATAGTATGTAGATGAATATTCTCACCTCAGCTTTGCAAACCACACCTTGAGAAACACGGATATTCAGCAGAACAGTAGTATTTGGCTTTTTCATAAGATTCTGTTTTATCTGGTCTCAGGTTTTTTTGGTTACTCAAGAACTTTTGGAGTTAAGTGTCATCATGTGGAGTGAGCCTGAAATCCAATCAAATATTTGGTGGTTACTCATACAAACTTTGTGCCAGTATTACCCTTGAACATCTTGTATATAGTTCATCAATGTAATTCTAATAGTCTGTAGCTGTGTTGATGCTTACTTTCTCTTTTGGTAGTGTGCAGAGTACCTATCTGTACCAAGAACACTAGTCTTTAGTGGTGAAGGTTTTAGATAAGCCCCAGTGCAAATTCCTTGTAGGTCTAGGCATACTCAGAAATCGGGTCCTTCTGTCAGTTTGTACACAGCAATCTACACTTTTGACAACAGCATTGTTTCAGATTTCCCACAAGTCTCCTTTGGACAACATCTTTATTAAATGTACCCCATTCCTGGTACTGATGTTTTATTTGGGGATATGAGATATCTAGCTGGGGAGTTATCTTTGCCAATATTTGGCAGTCTCATTTAGATCATCTTAGTGTACATAATGTATGGATGTATATATGTATACCATTTAGAAAATTTATGCCACATTAGGTTTTTATAGGAATCTCAGGTGGTGCTTAGTTTTAGCTGTACCATCTCATATTACTCCTCTTTCAAGTCTAGCTAAAGCTGGCATTCATAAGTAAAAATAAGTCTCAGTGAATGTTTTTGGGAGATGGGTGAGGGGCCTTCAAAGAGTTTTGTTTTAAACAAATAAACAAACAAACAAAACAAAACAAAAAAATAGAGTGTGGTTGATATATCCAGTGACAGTCCTTTGAGAGAGTTATCTTTTTTTTTAACCTTTTCTAGTAGGTATCAAATTCAAATACATTCTTGGTTAGAAGTTGAACTTTGTATCCACTTTCTATTCTCCATGGTAATATCATCTGCTTTGAACATGTAGAGGTATTTTATGAGCTGCCAAATTCTCAGTGATTTCATACATGGATTAACTCTGTTTTATATGGCAGAAGTTGTTTCATCGAAGTTACCCACCACCTTTGGCTCCTTGAATTGTTCTGCTTCAATGTTGTATCTATATGAGACTTGTAGGCAGTTATAGGAGTTGATAAAGACATTCCATTTGAGGTAAAGTGGTCCAAAGTCTCTCTACACATTATTCAGTTATGAGTCTCAATTAGTTTCCATCTATGCAAAAAAAATAACCTTCTCTGATGGATGTTAAACAAATCACTGATCTATAGATATACCTGTAGCAATATTCATTAGGAATTATTTTATTGCTATGTTCCTTTAGCAGAATGAGCGAAGTAGGTTTTCCTGTATAAACTTCAAGTCTGAAGTGGCCGCTAATCTGAGTCTTGAAGTATACTCTTATATATGGCAGTAATTTTGCATCCTGATGAATAACTATTTGTAAGTGAATGTTAACTTTACTATTAGTATGGTGTCTTAAAGAAATGTACTTAACATCAGTTAAAGCCCTTCTTTTTGTTCCTGTTTAAAGTACTCACTTTGTTTCACTTACACTTGTCAGTCAATACAGCCAAGATTTGGGTTTTCAGAATGAAGGCAATAAAAAAGCATTGTCTTTTAACAACACTGTCATACTATACATGATATTCATCTCTGAAAACATTCATTTTCAAATAACTAATCACTTTGAATTAGATACTCCAGTCTCATTATATTCTGCTTATGAGTCAGGTAGCACATATCATTATAACTATTTCAATCAGTGCTTTGTTAATGAATAAAGGATTAAATGGCATATTGTGTATAATGTTCTATGGTTTCTTATGAAAACAAGACAATAATTTCTCTTATCTTTTTGAATAATTACTTTTCAAAAAATTATCATTTGATGGACATGGTTGTGTACACCTGTATTCCAGTACCTCTGTGGATGTTGGAGACTGGAAGGAGTAAGATTCAGAATTGACAAGCAGATTAAAAACTTAGAAAACTTAAAATCAGGTTGGGTGACATACAAATTGAGAAAAGAAGGAAAGAAAGAAATGCATTTGTAAATTATTTTATCTGAACATATAAAAATAAATAATTTTCCATTTTTCTGTTTTCTAAAATAAAACTTTAAAATCTAAAGTTAAATTAAATTACATCATATTATTATATAATGTTATATAAGGTACTATCAGGAGGGTCTTTCACACCAGCTCAGGCACACATACTGCATAAGGACATCTGACTTTCAAAACTATTCAACCCATATTCTTGGAAATGAAATTTTCTTAGATAAATGTTGGTTTTCTTTGTTACTTGCAGGTGTACTTATTTATAAAATGTTTCAAATGAGCAGTTTTTATTCCCTTGGAGAAAGCTGGTCACTTGGTGCTTACAGGATTGCCTAACAGAACTCCAGAGGCAATTGTGGTTTAGTTGGCTTTTGTAGTTTCCAAAGATCTTCTTGCTTTGTGAACTTCTAAAATATCTTTCTTCCTACAGGCTGGTTTTGCAGCATCATAAAGTATTTCTTCTTAATATTACAGACTGTAAACTTACTTTTAGCTTCAATAAAAAATCACCACTTTTATCAAAACTAGGCATTGTTGATGCTATACTTAGACTAGGAACAGCCTATCACCACATTACTGGGTATCGGTTTTTTCCTACTTTCATGACTTGGCTCTTCTGTGTATTAAATCAGCTGCCTTTAAGATCACTATCCTTATTTTCATGATATTTGACCAAAGAGCAAATTAAAGAAATCACTCAATTTTAAGTTCTAAAGCATCTTTTTTTTCCTTCCTAGTGATTACTGAATTAATTCAAATGACTTCATAGTTTCATGTTTAATCAAAACTAATAAATTCATCACCACTCTACTGATTTCTATGATTAGAATAAAAAAGGTCACTTTCATCATTTTTCATCTCTTTTAATCTTGCTCTCTCCTTTGAAAAGAATAGACTTGATACATCTTGAAAAGATATTTCTTTTTTCCATATTATGTGAATCAATTTGATTCCTTAGCTTTGCTTGGCTTTTTAATGTGTTTAATATGGAAGTAATACAAGGATCACCCAGTGTTTACCTTGGGGAAAATTTTACATACAGTCCCCTGAGAGCATTCAGAACATAACAGTTATCATTTCTAATAGTAATAAGATAATAATAATTTTTAATTATTTCTTTTGCATATGATTGTTTTCTTTCATTCCATTGATTTTAAGCTTTTTAAAAGAAAATACTTTTATATGTTTATATTGTCTATGAATAATGAAATGGTAGTACTTTGCTTTTGCTCAATTAAATTTATTTGGTAAATGACTGAAATCACTGTATTACACAAGAGAATTGTTCACCGATTTATATTGTATGCTCTATATCTGGCTTTCATGGTGACAGAGAAGTTGCATTACTACATCACTAATTTGTTATCCTATATAAGACAATAGGAAAGAGTAAAAATATGAAAAGCTTGTTTTTGTGGTTGGTTTGTTATTATAAAGTTGTGAGAAGCTAGAAACAAATATTCATGCTATCATCTTTTGAACATTTCCTGCTATTGCTATATGACACATTACCAAGAAACTTAAAAACTTCAAATAGTACTCATGCAGTTTCATATATTTTAGTATTCAAAAGTCTAAAGTGGGTCTCAATAGAATAAAGTCAACATGCTAAAAATGCTGTATATTTTTTACAAGGCAATAAAAATGACAGAGTACCTTTTCTTCCCTGATCCTCAAATTTCTTAAGTTTTAGACATTTGTCCATTACTTCACAGTATATAGCTCTGAGAATAGTTCTTCTCCTTGTGCCCTTTTTCTGGGCATTTGGGTTTACACATTTCTGTCTCTCTTTTTTACTTTTATACTTTAGGAATGTTAAAATAAGTTTGCATTCAACTTGATAATACATCAGAATTGCCCATTCTCAAACAACTTACTAAATAATAGGTACAAAGTCTCCTTACAGTCAAGTAAACATGCTCATGATTCCAAGAATCAGAAAATAGACATCTCCAACCTATTATTATTCTGTCTATTAGACTATAGTACAAAATTTAATGTAACCAACTTGAATCTGTTCCTTTTGCTCTAGAGTTTTCAGGTGTGACGTTCAGTCACTTGTGTGAAATTTTTTCAAATTCCTTCTGTGTAGGCACTTAGTACTCTGAAATTTCCTCTTAGCACTGCTTTCATTTTGTCTTTTAAGTTTAGATTTTGTGGATTTATTTTCATTGTACTCTAGGGAAGTCTTTAATTTCCTTATTTCTTTCTTGACCCAGATATGGCTCAGTTGAGAATTGTTCAGTTTTCATGAGTTTATAGACTTTCTGAAGTTTGTGTTGTTATTGAACTGTAACTTTAGGCCATTATGGACCAATAGGATTCAAGGAGTTATTCACATTATTTGTATCTGTTCATATTTGACTTATGATCTAGTATATGGTCACTTCTAGAGAACATTCCATGATGTGCTTAAAAGAAGGTATATTTTTTTGTGTTTGCATGGCAAGTTCTCTATATAGCAATTGAGTACATTTGAGTGACAATATCTGTTAGATCCCTTATTTCTCTGGTAAGATTTTGTCTGGTAGATAGACCTGTTTATTGGTGAGAATGGGATGTTGAGGTCTCCCATTAACAGTATGTTGTGTTTCATGTAAGATTTAATCTTTTTTTAATGCTTCATTTATAAGTATATGAGCCCTTGTATTTGGGACATAGATGTCCAGCACTGACATTTCATGGTATTACATTTTTTAATGAGCTGAATATGTCATTACCTTCCAGATTTCATTTTACTGATTTTGTCTTAGATAAAATAATTTTGTTAGATATTAGAATAGCTATACCAGCTTGCTTTTAAGTCTACCAATTCTTTACTCTGAGAGTGTTTCTGTCTTTTTAGTTGAAGTGCTTTTCTTGTATGCAGCAGAATGAATCCTGTTTTTATATTCATTCTGGTAGTTTGTGTCTTTTTATAGGGGAATAGAGTCCATTGATATTAAAAGTGACCAATGTCTGTGGTTTCATGGGTGCATCTAGTTCCTTGGGTTGAAGATTTTCTTCTAGTGTTTTTAGTAGGGATGGATTTGTGGACAGATATTATTTAACTCTAGTTTTGTCATAGAAAATCTTATTTATTTCATCTATGGTGATTGAGAGTTTTGCTGGGTAAAATAGTCTGGTTCTGTCATCAATGGTCTATGTGGTGAGTAACAATTTTTAGGTGGGTATTTTGTATTTGGTATTTTGTGAGTTTTTTGTATTATGATAGGCATTTTCTTTCTTAGGTTGAAAAAGCTTTCTTCTATAATTTTGCTGAATATATTTTCTGAGGCTTCAAGCTGGTATTCTTCTTCTATTCCTATAAGTTTGGTATTTTTATGGTTCCAGATTTCCTGGATGTTTAGTGTTATGACATTTTTTATTTTAGTTTTTTCTTTGACTGATGAATCTATTTACTGTATTTTATCTTCCATGCTAAAGATTCTTTCATCTCTTGCATTCTGTTAAATAGGCTTACATGTAAAGTTCCTATTTGTTTACTCAGACCTTCCATTTCAAGCATTCCTTCATTGTATGTTTTCTTTATTGCTTTTATTTCAGTGTTTAGATCTTGAACTGTTTCCTCTATGTGGCTGATTGTTTTATCTTTGTTCTCTAATCTTTCTTAAAGTGAATTCACCCTAAATGAAAGAAATAACATTGAGTGAGCGAGGATTCCAGGGTAAATAAAAAAGAGGAAAAACATAACTAAGCACCAGTTTTGTCATCTTTTATCCTCTCTGTAGATGTAATTTAATCAACCACATCTTACTCTAGCTGTCATCATTTTTCTGCCATGAGGGATTGAACAGTCACCCTGTCAACAGTAACAAACCTGTCCTTTCTTAAACTGTTTTTGTTAGGTATTTTGTCTCAGAAATGTGGGGCTAAAACTGTTATGAAATTTTAGTGTCTTGAGGAGGTCTTGTTTTGATAAACTTGACTTTGTGATTTCTAGACTTGAAAAATCAATCGTAATGTAAGCATTATATTAGAGTTTCAAGCTGTAGACTAAAGTCCCACAATGCTGTATGTAGGCAGAATTTATTTAATCATTTTTCTGAGAGTGTAGAAGGTTTGTGTATGAAAGAAGTGTGAATAGTGAAGGGAAGAAAGGAATTCTCTTAGGACCCAGAAAACTATTGATTTTTATTATATTCGGACAAAGAATAAGATTGAATTCTTCTTATGTACTAAGAATTTGAATGTGGTTGACTTTGAATAAATGGACTAATTCTTTTAGCAGGGCAAATTTCAGAACATGTTAATATTAAAGATGCACCATTGTTACTGCTCACTGTCTCTTCTTTGTTAAAAGTGAGATCTAAGAAGACAGTAGACAAACATAAATGTGTGGCTACTCAAAAGGAATGCTTGAATTTAAGATTATAGGCAAGATATGTTGAAAATAACCATAACTATTAAAAAAGTTAGCCATGTTTAAGAGAATCTTTGTGCTCTCTTTACTGGAACCACAAGAAAAAAAAAATAGGTGCTTGGACAGAAATACTAAATCCATTACTAATCTCCATCTTATGAGAATATCAAAACTTGAAAGTAGAGAGCTTAAACTGAACTGATTCTCACTTTTTTTTTTTTTTTTTTTTGCTTGAACGTAGCTGAACATAGAAGCTGACTCAACTTACACAAAAGAAGTGTTCTCCATTACAGTTGTGTGGCAGAGTTTGAAGTTTCCCCCAGTTGACTTGAGTTTTGTGTTAGTTGTGGTGGTAATGACCCCGCCTGTAGAGGTGCTCTGACTGGCCTCTGATGCCCTTGTCTAGGGCTGTCTGCATGATTTCCCTTTAAAGAGCCTCAACCATGTGAGAGACTCTCTTTTTCTCCTTCTCTGCTCTCCAATCCCCTCCACTTTCTCTTCCCCTTCCTGCACCTCTGCCTTTAATAAACCTAATATGACTCCTTGGGAATGTGCTGGCAAGTTCTTCCACAAAATACTAACATTGGTGCCGAAAACCCAAGAGGCTTCTTATTAGACTTAGGTGAACATAATCTAAGAAAACTTTATCCAAGAGTCACAGTTGCTGCCAAGATTTGCCCTTCCCTTTGCTCGGTCATAACATGCGTTCACACACCACAGGGCACAATAGGTAAGTGTTCCCCCACTCCTGGCAGTTCCTGCTATTGAAACTTCTTCACATGACTTGTTCCCAGGGCTATTCCAGGTGCTGATCCTAAAGGCTTTGCTGGCAAACCTCGAGATAGTGCTTGGCGCACACTGTCCTGTATACCTGACGGGTCTTTACAGAATTACAGCATGGGTTGGAAATAATTCCTGGAGTCACATTCCTGATGTTGACAAATGCTTGGGGTAGTTTACTTTGTAGCTGTGTCACATAGCTAGAGCGAAGTCCCAGTGAATCACCCTAGAAACCTACATATCCTAGAGTGCTTTCACTTGGGACAGCAGTTTAAGTGATGGCTTAAATCTAGCTGGCTCAAAATTACCCTCTAAGTTTCAGTGGCAGAGAACACAGCAGCCTCACCAAGCTTATCCGTTTTGACCTCTTAGATTACTATATTTTGTGACCGCTAACTTTCCAAGCAAGCATTTGGTACAAATGGAAGCGTTCCCCCCCCTCTGTTTCTCTTCTCTCTGTTTCTGAACCTCTTTTCACTTTTCTGCTACCTCCCACTCTCTCCCTATAACTTCTGCATTCCAAATTCAACTGCTCACCTCCCAATCCTAAACAGCCATATTTATCCTAAATAAAGTTTATCAAGCTTCTGCTCGGTGTGCATTAGACCAACACAGCATGGCACTGCTGCTGTTCATACACTACAGTGGCTCCCGAACTCCTTGAGTTCAGAATCAAGTGAGACCTAGTGCACGGGCATATTCCATGGCGGCTGGTTGTGAGCCTGCTGAGACCTCCAAAAGACACTTCAGCCAACACTTGTCTTGTGTCCTGTCACCCAGGTGCTGGTTCAGCCCCTCAAAGAAGCTCCATAATGCACACACTTTGCGCCAACCTTGCCTGACTCTGTCACTGCTGGCTAGAGCTCTGCCTTCTGCTCATTCCAAAATGGCACCTGCCCACCTGATGCCACAACCCCTCCACTGGGCTGCACTGCTTTAGCCAAAAAAGACTACAGCCCCAGACAAGAGTGCTGTCCATGACGCAGACATCTCTACTCCAGAAGAGTCATTTTAACCCACTTTTGAGGGAGCTGGCAAGATAGGTCTGAGGCTAAGGACACTGAATGTTCTTCCAAATGATCCAAGTTTGATTCCCAGCATCCACATGGCAGCTCAAAACTATCTATAATTCCAAGATTTGATATCTTTGCACAGTTATACAGACAAGCAAAACCTATTTTTTTATACATTAACAAAGAGTGGATATTGTTAGTTGTTTTGGCCATGTCACCACCTGTGGAGTTGCTCTTATTGGCCTCTGATGCCCATGTCTAGGGCTGTCTGCATGATTTCCCTTTAAAGAGCCCCAACCATGTGAGAGACTCTCTTTTTCTCCACCTCTGCTCTCTACTCTTCCTCTCTTTCTCTTCCTCCTCCACTACCTGTTCCTTTAATAAACCTAATATGGCTGCTTGACAACGTGCTAGTGAGTTCTTCCATGTGCAAAATACTAACATTTTGTAGACATAAAAATTTTGAGACTGAAGTGTTAATAAAATTTGGTGATAACCACTCAGGACAAACTATGTGAAACAGCATTAGAATCCTAACAAGGAGCCATACGAGGTCATTGCATAAAGTTACAAGAATAAAATAAAAATGTTAATGAATTGCCAGAATATTGGAATGCAAGAATCATGTGATCTTAAGAAACCTGAGTCTACAAATTGTTGCTGACATAAGAGAAAGTTGTGCGTGAAGCAGGTAGCATAGCTGAAAAGAAAGGCTACATGAGCATTTTGGACTTAAAATGATAGTATCAAAAGTACAGACATTAGACATAAAATTTCAAGATTGGATATTTTTCTTATTTGGTTTTGGTTTTGCTCTGGTCTGATATTCTCTTGACATATATTTCTTCTTTTGTGGATGGGCATACTTATTGTGGGCTATTACATGATAAAAATATGCAGTATACTTTTTGATGTTTAGAATTATCTGAATCTCCAGAGGCTCTGATTTCATTATTTGAGTAGTGCTGGAGTTGTTAAAGACTATGGGGATGTTCACATTAGATTAAAAATACTTTGAATTATAAAATGACCATATTTTCTATGGCTTATTTGATGATATCATAGAGGTTTGTGTTTTAAAATTGATATGCTCAGAGATGAAGTGATAACTCAGAATTTAAAAGTGATTTTTACTTAAACAAAGGACCCCAATTTAGTTTAATTGCACATATGATAGTTCTCAAGTAGTTAGCTAATATATTTCTTAATATTTTTAATAATAATAATTTTAATAATTAATGTTCCCTTAGGTTTTTAGTATGATTACATATGGATACATAATTTATTCTTACCATCATAAGCAAATTCACTTATCTTTACTTCATGACTTTCAATTCTTTTTGAAAAAATTGACTCACTCTCAGTTTACTATTTCCTCATAATATTTTCTGTCAATAATAATAACTTTTATGTTTTTATATACTAAGTGTATGTGAACATTATGCATCAAAGAATTCTTTTTCATGCATGTGCATGAAACTATGTTTCTAAATGAAGCTTACAATTATTTTCTTATCTCAGAATACTGAATAGTTCATCTCTGACCCAGTTTGGACTTTTTTCTTTCATGAAGTGATCAAAAGGTACATCATACACAAAAAAGATTATAAACGTATTAGAATACATAAAATCATTAGTCATGTACTAGAAATTTTTAGATTTCAGCATGCTGAAACATCAAGTTCTGTTAATCTCTGATCTTAACTGTGCTGCTTTAATTTTCTAACATATTGTTCCCAGGTTTACTTAAATTTGTGATTAGTTTAATCTCACAAAAGATAGTGCAAGAGAGTGATTTATTGTTAATATATACCTGATCAACAATGACTCCCACTCTACTAGTGGCTAGCAGCACAATTATATATTTGTTGTTTCTTTTAAAACCAAAATATATTCAACTTTACTAGAGATATTTGTCATACATAAGCAATTGTAAGAAGGGCATTGCCATGTAACTATTGAAATCATACAAAAATTCCAGTCTCCCTTCATGTGTAAAATACTCAAATAAAAAACCACTGTAAAATGCAATAAACTCTTCTTTTCATTTTCCAAACAGGAAAGTGATATGACGGATGACATTTCTTACTAAGTATATTTACCAACTTCTCTAAAGCAGACCTTAACTTTTAAGAAATGTAGATGGTGAAATTATTTATTAGTGCATTGATTTTTTTTTTTCTTTTTTTTATTTTCCCTTCCTTTTTTCTTCTTTTCTTCCCTCTTCTCTTCCTCCCTCCTTCTCTTTTCCCTCCTTCCTTACCTTTGTTCTCTCTCCATCTCAATGATGTAACTGCAAGTCTAGGTCATCTGACCAACTGAAAAATTTAATATTAAAGCCTGGGATCCTACAACTATTAGAGTCAGTAGTTTTCAGAAAATTTCATTTAGGATGTGGAGAACAGGGCATGAAATAGATTTGAATTTTCCATATTGCAAAGTACTAATGCCCAGTGCTTGCAAGCCCAGTACTCCATTCCATGGAGTCTTTTCTCCTATGAGGCAAGAAATCTCTCAAAACTATGAAGAAAATATATAATCCTATGTACCAGTACAGTCTAGAAAATACTGTCTTAGGGGCATATTCTAATTTTCCCTTTTCCCAAAGAACAATAAAATTACCTTAACAATGTACTTTAAAAATAGCAAAACAAAGTTCAGCATTTTTACATGGTCTGATGAAAGTACTATTACAAGATGTACATTAAACAGAAGTCTACATTATAAAATCAGAAACCTTCCTTAAGTGTAGGCTTTGACATTAGCAGAACACCTTTCACATATAAACTTATAGTTTTTATAGTTCATTTTCTGCCCTAGATTTTTTTATTGTATACTTAATACTACTTTTGTTGTTAATAAAGCAGGATTCCAGAAAAACAATATTAGTTATGAGATTTTATAAATCATCACTTTTGCTATCCTAATGGAATTACCTGTGAATCCATATAAAAACTTTTCTCAACCCTTAACATTAAATATAATTTATATACATTTTATATCTGATTCCAAGTTAATTTCTTTACAGTACCTTTTCTAATTTGATTACCAGAAAAAGTAAGATTTTTTTCATGTCAATCAGTTAAATAAGATGGATCTGTATTTCTAAGTTTGAAATATACTTACAAATTTTAAATGAAGACCTATAGACATGGTGCCTCTTTCTTAGTTACAGAAAAAAAGAGATTAATAATTAGGTTTTAATTTTAGAGGAAAATTTCCTCCTGTATTCTATACAATAAAACTTTAAGAATCTTTATTAATATGATTTCTTTTTTATTTAGGTAAAATGTAAAGGCTTATAACTTTTTCTCATTTTTTTCATACAAAGGGACTTTATTTTGTAAAAAAAAAATATAAAATAGATTAACAAGACAAAAGAAATATGTAACAGTGCCATTGTAACAATGTCATTGTATAGAATGACTAGTGTTGAGATCAAATGAACAGCAGGAAATTATATTAAATATAATTTTCAGATTAAAGGCTTATACTTTTAAACTGGCTGCTACAAATAAAGTATTGTTGAGATTTTTTTTTCCAGTGAAAACCAGTAGCTCAGGTACATTTACAAGGACCTACAACAAGTTTGTGTAGTCAATGAAGAGCCAAGAAAAGCAGTAATCAAAACTTATCACTATGAATATGATTTTTTTCTAATTTTTTACTGATATAGTTGTAACATGGCACATTTATGTGGGTATGTGACTATCTGCTTTACTAGAAATCTTGCAAGACGTGTGGGTTTAATCATCATCTCAGTCTGAATCTTAATTATGAAGGGGCAAATCTTTTAAATTCAGCATATTAGTCATCACTATCCTTTATATCATTATAAAATCACTAGTATTTCATCACTGTTTAAATTTCATAATATTATTTAGTGAGAGGAAAAAATATACTTTGGATTAAGTTTTTCAGAGATTCTAGTTTTTTGTCACTGATATCATTTGTATTATGGAGAGAGATATGTCATAGTAGAAAACATAACAAAAGAATTTTCTTAGCTTATGATATCCTAGAAGCAAAAGGAAAAAAAATAGAAGTCCTCAAATTCTTTTGAAGACCTACCTCCATTCTCTAACTTCCTGTTAATTCTCTAACTTCTTCCTTCCTTACTTTCCTATCTCTTATCGATTCATCAACCTCCAAAATTTACAGTAGATTGGAAATCAAGTGTTAAAAATAAAACTTATAATTTATTTTCAAATTAAGCCATAACAATAATTGTCATCATTTCATCAAATTATTCTTCCTTAAGGTTTGATTTTGCTTTTAATGTTTGCTATTTTGAAAAGGAGCATGAGCTATTTTTTAGGTCTTCACATGTATATTCTAATAAGATGCCTTTACTTTACAAATAAATGAATTAAAACAGGATTTCTGTAGAAGGTCAAATATTTCCCAACTCATCATCTACTCCTTAAACTGGAGCGATATCTGGTCAAGTAATTTATGGAGCCAAGTGACAACAGTAAAGTCAAGATTTTCAGAGAATGTTTTTTATTGTTTCCTACATATCCCAATCTAACAGAGAGATTATATGTGAATCCGATATTAATTTATTGAATCAGACAATTTTAATGGTTTTGTCATCTTATTCTTTCAAAAGTTTAGCTAAATAACTAGCAAGATATTCTCATACCATAAATGCATGCAGTGGAACGATAGCATATTTTTTGATGTATTTTCATCCTTCCCTGCTTTGTTTTTACCTCTTACCTTTCCAGCGCCTACTTTTCTCTCTTCTTTTTAGTGACCTACCCAAGTATAGGCTATGGTTTTGCCAGAACACATCTCACAGACAACCTTGTAGCTCTCTATGGTTCAATTTCTGCCCTAGATTTATATGCTTTAATACTGTCTTTTGTTTTTATATTTGGTATGATGGTCAAGCAGGGTCTGAAGTACTAAGTTCCAGGACTGATCCACATGGCTTTGGTTAAAACAGTAAGAGTTACTATTGCTGCTTTTTTATACTGATTCTGTTGTTAAAAACAAAACAAAACAAGATTCCATGAAAACACAAAACACATAGTATTAGTTTGCTATAAGATTTTATGAATCATTACTTTTGCTGTTCTAATGGGATTCCCTGTAATTCCACATGAAACATATCCACTACTTGACATTAAAGTAGAAATACATGATTTTTAAATCTGAGTTCAAATTGATTACTATATAGTACCTTTCTTAACATGATTGCCATATGAGTAAGTTTTTTTTTTTTTTTCATGTCACTCAGGAAATGAGATGGCTATATACTTCTAATACTGGGGTTTGGTAATATGTTATATATTTAATAAAACCAGT
Organism: Sigmodon hispidus; assembly: GCA_004025045.1. NCBI lineage: Eukaryota > Metazoa > Chordata > Mammalia > Rodentia > Cricetidae > Sigmodon > Sigmodon hispidus. The sequence goes on along the minus strand of PVIH01011166.1, from coordinate 32,682 downwards.
CTGTACACCAGACTCAGTCTTGATGTTGTGGGGAGGAAATTGAATCTCCCAGTAATGGATGCTGAACTAAGCTGTACTGGGACCTCGGAACCTCCTGCTCTTGCTAGGAAGGGGATGGGGAGATGTGGAGAAGAAAGAGTGACTGGAGGGTGTGGAATGGGAATGGGACCTTGAATAAGGATATATATGTGGATAGAAAATGTGACTTTACTCATCATAAAAAATTTTAAAAATTTTAAAAAATTAAAAAATAATAAAGATAGAGTATTTCCAGAAAAAATAATAAAACCAGTCTGAAATATCAGAGAAGAGTTCCACCCACAGTCAAGTCAGGCAGTGATAGCACATGCTGTTACTCCTTGAATTTGGGAAGCAGAGACAGGAGGAACTCTTGAGTTCTAGGCAAGCCTGGTCTACAAAGCCAGTTCCAGGACAGCCAGGATTGTTAATCAGAAAACCAGAAAATCCTGTCTCAACAAAACATAACAAAAATGACTGACTAGATGGCTTTGTCCTTTGATATTCCAGATTAGTTTAATTAAAGAGATAATATATATATACTTATATATAACATATAATGTATCATCACACTGGGGTATACTTCTGAGGACCTGAATCTCTTTCAATTGCTTTTCTTTGGTTTAGAAAACCATCTCATACCAGGCTGCAAAGTGAAACACTTGGAAGAAAATGTCTTCATTTTCCAATGATCCACAATCTTTCCTGAGCACATGTTTAGCCATGTGCCTTTTCTCAGTCCAGCATTATCATCTTGCTACCCATCTCTGCCTTTGGCTGGCAGCTGTGTCTCTGCCTTTTCTCATCCCAGAATTCTCCTACTCTGGTCACTCTGCCTATACTTTTTCCCTGGCTACTGTCAATCATTGTTTTATTAAACAAATAGAAGTGGCAAATCTTTACAGTGTACAAGAACTTTGTTTCACACTACCCCCTTTCTTTTTAAAACAAGAACCCTGAATCTAATTGTTATTTAGGGTTTTTTTTCTGATCATTATCCATAACAACTTTTAACTAACATTCTAAATGAAAGACAAACATTCCATTTTGGAGATTCTGGTCATAGTTCTCTATACTACTTCCTGCAGATTAGGGGTGCTGGTAATCTTATGGTAACCCAAAGAAAACAGAATTGTGGTCAAGTTCTGCCTGGAGTTTTCTATGAGGCTAGGTCATATCAGCCAACCTACTTGAAGCTGTTCTGAATGCAGAACTCAGAGGAAACTGCAACAAAGTGCTCTGAAATGTATTATCTGAGCCATCATTCCCATAGAAAATTTTTGAAAAAGTCTTTCTCAATCAAACCTTATGTTTTTTAATCTGAAATGAATTTTCAGATTTTTTTTTTTTTTTACTTCTGTGGAAATAAAAAAAAGACTCTCCTACAAAGCAACTTACCTTTTCACTTTAATTAAGACTTTGAAATATTATAAAATATGTAGATTGGATTAATGCAGCAGCATTTGTAATCAAATGTCTCTTAGCAGCTCTTGCTCTTCCCTCTGCAGTCAAAAAACTCAGAAGCAATCGAATAACATATAGTATCTAGACTCTCTGTCTATACTATATCTTTATCTGTCTGATTATCTTTATTACTCTATTTCTTTTTGAAGAGCATTCTTCATCCTTTCTTTTTCTCTCACAAGCTTATGCATATTTTTTAACACATTGTAAATAATTTTAAGGGTTTTTTAAAAATTTTCCTGAATCAGTCTTTACTGTATATCTCTATGTTTTTCTGACCACAGGAGCCTTTAAACTGCTAGGCAGTGTAGCTAGAATAGTAGATAATTCTACACAACTTCTTGGTATGTGAAAGCTTAGCTTCATTGCAGAGATACTGCAAGGAGCCACATATATAATCTAACTCTAGGAAATTTTAGAGTCCACACTTCTACCAAGTAGAACACCACCTCCTGAGACTAATAATCTCCATTTAAGTGTTTGATATCAGGGCCCCTTAAAAGAATTGCATCTAATTTTTTCTGCTAAAGTTTAATCAGGAAGCCTTCTATTAATGGAGCTGTGCCTTTGCTGGCTGCCAGCATCCAGAGCCCACCTGAGAAGATTCTGCTACCAAGAAACTGTGCTTATCTCTGTTCCTTTATGTCTAGAATCCCTTTTGTAAGAACTCTCAGGCATTTTTGGCTATATGTGCCCCAATATGGACTGCTAAACAACCATTTAATTTTACTGTGTTCCTACTAGAAAAATTGCTGGGTGGATTGGCCTTATAGTGGGCTATGCACAGGTTTGTATCTTTTAGTTACATATAGCAAATTAATCATAGCTTTCCAGAAAAAAACCAATAGAAAATTTATTATATAATGTTGATTTACTCAATACTAGAACCTAAAAAGTGCCACACAATTTTAACTCTTGCAAGTTGGGAACAAATGGAAGTCAGTGAAGTAGTCTGGAATCCTATAAAGAAGGTAGTGTAATTTCTAGCTTAGTCAGTGACCCAAGGCCCAAGAGCACACAGTGCAAAAAATGATTCATGTCTCATTTCAGCCTTCTTCCACATTTATTTCCAAATTATACCTTAATTGGAACATGTTTAAGAAAGTTGGATAGAGCCATATTCTTGATCTAGCCCACCATTTTAAATGGCATTTTCTTTCACAAAACATCTACACAAACCTATCTAGAAAAAAATTAAATAAATAACCAGGTATAGGTTTTACCAAGGCTTACTCAAACATAACACATAAAATCAACTACAAAATACACAGATGCTCATTTGTGTTTTCTAACAGGTTGTTTTATGTATAATAAGTCATATATATTTACAATATTTGATACCATCATTTTGACATATATTACTTATGTAAAACAGTTACCACAGCATACAAACCAACAACATGCTTAAAAATTTCTTGATAATTTTGTTAGTCATTCTTCCATCAACAACTATTGTTTCTGACAAATTCACTAGTTTCATGTCCAAACTATCTGCTTGCTGATATTCTCAGCATTTCTTTTGTCTTCACCTCTCCTCTTATTGTAAGTATGCTTGAAAAAATGTAAGTCATCACAGCATCTGTCTTTTGTGGGTTCCCAGAATTAAAGTCCTGTTTTCAGAATGGCCATTTCTAATTTAAAATTTAAAAAGAAAATTTTATTGTAGGAGTAAACGCATTATGAGTAGGGGGAAGTGACATGTAATAGAAAGACAGCAGTATATGTCCTACACTGAGACTGGATTTCTAAAGATAAGGTTGCCCTAAATTTCAATTGAAGTGAATAATTATCCCCCTAAAATTTATATGTGGGATTTAAGGAAATATTCTGTACCTAAATTGAAATGGAGATTATGAAACTTTCACCTTTATTGTAATTTATTTTAATATCTAGCTAGGTATTAGTAGACTAATATTATCTAAAAGATTGATTTTAGTAACATTAAACATTTAATGAGATTTAAAATTTTTTTCAAGATGTCTATATAGCATTGTTCAAATAGTGGTGAATTTAGAACCCTAACCAAACCAGTTCAACTTTAAAGTTAAGTTTGATCCCTTTTTAAAAATGTAAACTTATTTAAAAATCAATAAAGGAATTACATTAATATTTTAATAATTAAATTTCATCATGTATGATTCTTAGCTCTTCTAGACAGCAAATATTACTGGAGTCAATTAGTCTGTTTTCTTAGAAGACAAAGTAGAAGCCGATTTTTTTTAAAATACTTTTATTTATTTATTAAGTTTACAGTATACAGAATACCAGATGTCATTATAGATGGTTGTAAGCCACTATGTGGTTGCTGGGAATTGAACTTAGGACCTCTGGAAGAACAGTCAGTGCTCTTAACCTCTGAGCCATCTCTCCAGTCCCGAAGCCAATTTTTATAAGCACCAGCAGGCTGCAGGTTCATTTGTTTTTTGTTGTTGATTTTTTTATTTCGACCCCTCTCATCTTCTAACTCTTCAAAGACAAACAAAATCTTCCTATAAATAGTTAAAAATTAAAAGCTCTGTAAAATGTTAAAAAATATAATAGTTTCTTGATGATTATACCATATTAAACTAAAACAGCTTAAAATTGATAGTAATCAAAATACCTAGAGTCATAGATCATAGTGACATTATAAAAATGATTATAATCTTTCTTGTTGACATTTAGGTGATGCTGAAATTCAAGTTCCTGAAGTTATGTGACTTGCTGTTGTTGCACAGGAAGTCAGGAGAAGGAGAGAAAGTACCAAACCTTCTTTCGCTGTTACTGAGAACAGAACTCTTTTTACCTAGTAAGTATTTAATCATTATGTTGTTGGGAATCACTGTGTTCAGAGCACTTGAGAAGAGATGAAATGACATTTGCAATAAAATGGTAGAGTAATCAGTTTCAAGGGCCCTCACTTAGGTGGATTTCTGTTTTTTACTTCATGAAACATATACTTGTTGAACCATGAAATGTTTGGCAGAAAGAAAAATAATACTTTTAGGAAAGAATTATTATACAAAGTAGGAACTCTGAAAGGCCCTATTATGGAATACAGAAGGAACCAGTCAGCATTCTCTCTTTAGTCAATTGACATTCTATTTGCATATCACTGGAGAGGGAAAAGAGGTGATTTTATTCTTGAATTCATGGGAAAAGACAGAAGCCTTGTATTTCCTCCTAAGTAATGAATTTCTCTTTTATCAGTTGCTGATTTGTCTTGGCACCTTATCAGATAATATCATAGAACTCAAAGCTTACACACATTTGGAATGTCTTTGTAATATTATCAGTGCAATGTTCCTATCACTGGTCAAACTCACCAGCCTAATTATAGCGGGTCAAATTCTATATATTTAAGATTATTCATTTAGACATACTAACGGCTTCAACACTGAGAACAAACAGGTAATAGAAAGTCTTAGATCTGTAAAATTTTTAAAGATTTCTCCTTGTTCTAAACTTTGAGAAATAAAGTTATGAGTAGGATGGCAATTTATTCTGAGTGTATATGTCTACCCTATTAACAACTTGTCACTAGATATAATCTTATTTTTTCTTCCATAATCACAGCTATTGGTGTTATTTTGGGAACTTGCATATTGTACAGTATGAAAATATGTTTTATTTGCAATTTAAATGATTTTTTCTGTAATAGCAAAACAAAAAAGGAAAGAAAAGAAAATGGAAAAAGAAAAAAAAAGAGAGAATTGTACCCCTTTGAGGTTGGAATGTATTATCTTAAAAAATTATATTCAAACAGACTATATCTCTATAATCTATATTTCTCTCTGAGAATGCAAGAACAAACAGGCAGGCAGCATGCAACTGGTCCTCAAAAGGGGCTGGCTGCATTCCTACAGAGGTCGTTAAACTTCAAAGCCACTTCTAGGTCTTGCTCAAAATTGTCTGAACGTGCTACATTGGACCTTTCAATTGTCATGGCTGGATTATTATAAGAAGAGGAGAAGAAGATAGAGACACAGGAACTTTGACAAGATGGAAGCATAGATTGGAGTATATGTGAGTCAAGGAGTTAGAAAAAACATCAGAAACTTGGCAGAGGCAAATAAGGATTGTTTGAGCATTGGTGGCAGGTATCAAGATTATAATGGGAAAACATACAGAGACAATTAAACCAAGCTATTGGGAATTCAAACTCACAGACTTTAGATCAACAGCTGAACAACCTGCAGGGGACTGGACTATCCCCTTTGCATATAGGAAGAAGAAAGTTGTATAGCATAGTATATTTAAGGGCACTGTGAGAGTGGAATCAGGATCTATCTATGGTATATGATTTAGCTTTTTGGAACCTATTACTTATGAAGGTACACCTTGCTTAGCCTTGATTCAGAGGGGAGGATCTTGAACATGAGTGGTAGGACTGTTTTCTGTATGCGATGCTGTGTATAAAGTGACCCTTTAGGCTCATGGTAAGCACTTTAGCAATAGGCAGGAAATCAGAGTAGAGACAGGTAGAAGGAGGGCAGAATCAGACAGTCTATATCCTATGAAAGAGCCATGTAAAAAATACAGGTGAGTCATGGGCCAGGCCACATTGCAGGTAAATTACTAGAAATGGGTTGAATTAAAATGGAAGACCTAGCTAGTAATGTGCTTGAGACATAGGCCAAACGGGATGAAGTTTATATAAGCATCTGATTCATTTCTTTTGGGAATAAAAACTGCTGCTGCAGGTAAGGTTCAAACTTCTGGCCCAAATAAGCAACAGCTTGTACCTCCAGCTTAAGGTAATCTCTGGCCTACACCTTCAGACATATGATCACAGACCACATACACGCACACAGAAACACACATTTAAAAAATAAAATTTAGATATCAAATAAAATTAATATTATTATTCAAATGATGTTCAGATATTTTTATTTAGTAACATTGAATAATGTAAAATACCACAAAATAATGTGATATTATGGGAATACGTTCAGTTAATGGTAAAAAGCTATAAAATATAGTAGAAATGACTGGAGCAAAATGAGGGCGATTGATTTTTTTTCATCCATAATTTAGAACTTTCCTTTGTAGGTTTTAGTCCTCTGTAATGCAAAACCTAAACTCAAAAAAGAACTAGTTATTGAATTGACCTTTCGCAAATTGCTTTAATATGTTGTTTGAAAATCAAATTAAAAATTACTTTTCTAAAATTGTAGCTCAGCTTTGCTATAAAAATGAATTATATAGAATATTTTTCATTATATTAGGAGACACAGAACAAAATTTGTTTAGAACTACATTCAAGATATAGAAGAGAATATATATTTTTTATAACCTATTTAGTCCTGTAGCCCTACTTTTAAAAGGTATTGCACGCATTTCTTTATTTTGTATGTTTTCACATTATGGCCCAGAACCGTTATCTCTGTGCTATTATCCAGATGTGTAGCTTACACTTAGATCACTTTTGAAAAAAAAAACAAAAACTAAATAAATCACACACACACAAAATAAATGTATAGAAATGCTAGGGAATGTCACTGACATTTTATTTATTTTGTAATTGATATTACCTTGAAAAAGAGCAATAAAAATCAACACAGAGAGACATGCTAGGCTTTTATACAAATTTCTTTGTGGTTCTGCTTCATTTGTAGCTAATCACTGAAATAAAATTACAGATGATGTTAAATGAGATTTACAAGGGAACCATAACAAATGCTTCAGTCCATAACTACAATAATGAATATACACTGATGTCAGTGCTTCACAATGAAGCATCAAAAAATGTGACTAAAAGAGAGGACATTTCATGTTTCAGTATTTAATTTCAAATAATATATAAACAAATATAATATAATGGATTCTTTTTTAGTATAAAATACAACATCTTAAATTTTGTATTTTTATTTTAGAGGTGACGTGAGCCAACTGCAGACAAATTACGAAAAAAAAAATGATTGAATGATATTTTTTTCTTACTGACAAGCAGTTAGCAAGTACATTAATGTGATTGTTAATTGTCTAGTAATAATGTGTCTGACATTATTCTTTTCCCACATTCAGATCTCTAATTTTATAGGGATCTAAATTTACCTATAGAAGGAATACTGGAAGTCCATATTTATAATTTTATATTCTGGCCTGGACTTGTAGGACTAGCCTCAAGTTTTGGACGCACATGGTGTAGATGGTTTCTGACCTGGACTTTCCAGGCCTCGACAAAAGGTTTGACTCTCTAAATACTCTCTTCACTGTTTAGCCTCAAATGATCAGACACACATGTATGTTTATTTTACACTGATTGACCTAAGACCTAGGCATATAACTTGCCTACTCCTTCATCTGAACTCAGTTCATCATGTTCAGTCATGCAGCTCTGATCCTTTTCTCAAAGCAACAGTTCAGCTTCTTTCTTCTGCATCTGTGGCCATCTTCTGGTTGTTTCTCTGTTGCATCCCTGTGGGGTCTGTGTGTGATGTCTGAGATGTTCCTAGGATTTTTTTAGCCTGATAACCCTGTACACACTTTCTGTCTACCTTTGGCAATCAGCTTTTATTAACCCATAGGTGGGGAAAATATTTATTATAACAGGAAACAGGAGCAACATAACATTATCCCACTACACTTCCTCAATTTTTATTTTAAAAACAAGAAGACTTCAAATATAATATACTTTTTTTTTTCATTACCTATAACAACTTATAACCAGCACTGTAAGCAAACACATACATCCATCATCCATTTTGGGGGGAATGTAGATATTGTTCCCTAGGCTACTCCTGCTGAATGAGGGCACTGGCAATTATATGGTGATCCAAAAAAAATTAGGATTATGGAAAAATCTTTAGTGGAGTATTCTGTAAGACTGGGTCATCTAAGCCAGTCTCCTTGAGATTTTTTTGGATGCAGAATTCACAGAAACCTGCAACAGAGGTGCTCTGAAATGCTGAATAATCTGAGGCATCCATTTTTACTGAAAACTTTTCAGAGGTCTTCTTTGATCAAACTTTATTTTATTTACCCGAAAATAAATCCACACCTTCTCCTTTTCTGTGAAAATAAAAAGAAAACCTCTTTTCAAAAGTAGCATATATTTTGATTTCAATATTAAAGTCAACTCATTTACAAAATATGTAGGCTGAATTAAACCAGGAGCATTTATAATCAAATGTCTTTTAACAGCTTTAAGTACAACATTTACAGTGAAAAAACTTAAAGCCAAGACAATAACATACAGTATCCAGATACTCTTTGTATTTTCCATTTTTACATGGCTACTACTATTTCTTTTTACCCTATTTTTAAGGACTTTATCCTTTTTTCTTTCTTTTCATTTTCTCTCTCAAGACTACATATATTTTTCAACACTCTAAACCAGTTTTTATTGTTGTTTAATCTCTCTTTACGGTTTATCTCTTATCTCTTATTTTTTTTTTTCTGTTTCTGAACACATATTTGCTTGGCTAGAGTGACTAACTTCACCCAGCTCCCTTTATTTCTTTCTGTTTCTGACCCAACTCTTAATCTACCAAGGTGTGGCTAAGACTTAACAGTTGAGATAGAGCAGCTGGCTGGCTAGCTCAAGCCAGCTTGTTAGTCTGGCTTCATAGAATTTAGCTTTTTAGCAGAGGTACTGGTAGGAACCACAATTATCATTCTGGGGAATTTTAGGTTCCATATAATTACCCAGTAAACACTATCATCACCATTTAAGTATTTTTCCGCAGAGCCTCTTAAAAGACTCACAAATGTTTTGCCTTTAAGACTGAATTAGAAAGGCTCTCTTAAAAAAGTCAAACCTCTGCTTGTCTCCACCAAACAGAGCTGACCCAAGAAAACAGCTACTAAGGAGCAGTCCTTGACTCTGTTTCCTTTTTTTCTAATATAAACAGATACTTTAAATCCATCATATACAGTTCCTTGCTTACACTGAGGCTCAGGAACAGGCCTTGTTGCAACTTAAATTGTATACAGCACACATGCCATTTTGTAATTTTATCCCGTATACTACTCAGTCTCTTTACCATGGCCCACTTGAGAGACCCAACTTGGTAGCTGATTTTGGCTACATTTCTGTGCTCTAAACTGCTTTTTTAAGCTTCCTATGGTTTTGTGTGGTTATATTATAACTGTGTTGGTGTGTCATTTGTTGTATGATGTTTCTGGCCTGGACTTTCAGGCCTAGGCCTGAGATTCTAACCCAAAGACCCACAGTTCTTCAGCCTCACTGCCTCTTGAGCCCAAATAATCACAAAGACACTTGTATTAATTTTATACAGCTTGCTGATTGACCTAGGTCCCAGACATATAACTTGCTAACTCTTATTTCTTAAACTAACCCATGATTTTTAACCTATTCAGCCATGAAGCTTGGTACTTTTTCTCAACAGCATTTTGATTTCTTTCTTTTGCATCTCCAATAAATCAGTAGAAGGGACAAACATTTACAATGGACCAACGTAATCCTACTACAACTGAAACATAAAATTTGAACCATTGGCAAATTTCTTTTAAAATATCTTATTTTACTTTTAACTAGTTATAGATGACTTTACATTACTGGCTGTTGGCATTTATTTCTTGTTTTCAGAATAAGAATACATGCTTCTGTTGGAGGGAGCAGGAAGAAATCATTCATTGTAGAAAATTCAAACTATCACAACTGTGGGAAAAATAATAAAACAAGCCTGCATTTGCCATCTTCAGATGACAACCATTGCCATTTTCTGTATATGTGTATGGGCATCTCTATGCAGACTAATAATCACAAAATAAAATTTCATTTGATGAAAAAAAAGTGCTACATGATTTAAGTAATAAATCATTTTATTAAGAAATAATAATTAGTTATAAAATTTCCAAACTAGAATTGATCAAAAAAATTCTCAAATTACAGGAGGCACTTGGCCTTTTGTTCCCTAATGTTGTTTATTTACTTGTAAGTTCCTTTTTCTTAAAAAAAAAAAACACTAAAACACAACAACAACAAAATGAGAACATTCTGAGAGTCTATCATTTTACTTTTGGATAAATCTTTAGTAAGCTGTTAACCTTCTCATTGTGCTTTAATTTTTATATCTACCAAACCAAATAAAACACTCCTAAAACAACTATAAATGAGAAATGTTTCTGAGTTTGGCTGTATTCTCCACATAAAAATTATTTAATATTTCAAAATTCTGTGAGTCTCATTGTTCTTTTGACTCTTCATTAAAATTATGAATATTATCATTCTTCTTTCAAGAAATAATCTGAATTTTAATAGCTATTTTATTATGGAATCAGTTGCAAGTAATGATATAAATATTTATGAGAAAAAGTTATTTGTAATAAGTCTTAAGATTACATGTGTGCTGATTTAACATTTGAATTTTGAAGGTTATATTACTGCAGAGACATAATATACACATGAACATAAATATATATGTCAGAGGATTTATTTCTGTCACATTCTTGTTGACTCATGAAATGTATGACATGAGAAATTAGTCACACATTTTTTTCTCTTCATCAGTATAATTACATAATTCAAGAAATAATATAAACGTTAAATATATTTAATAACATTTATTATTTCATTCCAGTTTACAGTGAGCTTCTGCTAAATGAAAAAATAGACAATATTTCAAACTTGAAAAAAAATCATGACTGTTCTTCAGTATGCAACTTCTTTTTGAGAAATAAAAATAAGAGATTGAATTTCTTATTGATTTAATAGAAAACAACCTATGAAAAAGAAGCAAGGGTTTTTGAGGTACTGTTACAGACACAGAAATTGTTAAATGAAACCAAGTTGATTAGAAATCATATACAGTAAATTAATGATCATCATCATCATTAGAAAAAAATGATGATGCATGATATACTGTGTATCTGTTCTAAACAAAACCATTAAGAAAGGAGCATTTTATGCCTTCCTTAGAAAATAAAGAAATATAGAGAAACCCCAACCTGTACTTAGGTGCTTTTTCAAATTGAGCACTATACCAAAGGGATAAAGGCTTTGAAGCTCTCGTGATCTAGCTGTCAAAATATGAGTGACCTTCATATCATCATTCACCAAGCAGTGAGTTGAACATTTTGATGCATTATCTATGTTTTTTTTTTCTCTCCAAAAAAATAACAAAGTGAGACTAATCCTGTTCATCACTGAAGAGACAGGGAAACAAAGACTCAGAAACCTTTCTGAAAATCACATAGCAATTCAGGGCTGCAGCTCAGATTACCTTCACTGTGCAGCTGACACTAAAGCCCAGGCCCTATGAATAAAATCAAGATGGCTTTCTTTTACACAAATGCTGATAGCTTCTATTCATCATATGTGTGGTGTGTTTTTATAGTTCAGATGATCAAGAAAGGGAAATGTAAGGAAATATAGCAGAAATTGTTTTCTTTAACTAAGTGATAACAAAATAGTTATTACTGACGCACAATATGGAATTGGAATATTCAATGAGTATAGCAAAATCTGAGAAGAAAAATAGAAGTCTGTAACTCTGAAGATAGTTAAGGTACACAATAGCGATAATGTCAGAGAATAATTTATTGGACTGTATGAGCAGGAGTAACTTGCTCCTCCCAAGAAAGAGCATGCATATATGGAAGGTAGAAAATTGCTCACAAGATGAATGTTTCTGTGGGTGACAATTAAAAAAAAAGTTTTAAGTAGGGTGGCATACAGATAATTATTATTATGCTTTATTATTTTAAGAATAAGACAGAAAAATATATCTTAACTGAATTAGATACTACAACATGAAGAAAACATAAAAGGTCTCAAAATTAAAGCCACTTGCAAAAGAGTAAATAGCAGAGTTAAGAAATTGATTTTTGGAAGTCAGCATTTTATTAGTTATATCATTCACTTAACAATCTTTCCTTAGGAACTGGAGTGATACCACAGTACTGCTCTTGCAGAGAACTTCAGCTAAGTTTCCAGCAACCACATAGTACTTGTTACATTCTATATCTTCAATATGAGAGTAATGAGTGCTTGTCTGGCCTCCTAAGACATTAGGTAAATGGGGTACACTTTAAATAAAAGTAGGTAAGCTCATAAACATAAAACAAAAGATGAATATTTATATTCTTTCATTGTCCTATGCATGAGATAAAAAGGGGAAAATATAATCATTTTTATCTCTGATCTATTTTACTACCTAAATAAGATAAATAAAACTATATAGAGTTCTTTGTTCTGTTCACATTCTCCACTTTAGATAGACATTATGTTTACATTACAATATACTCTATTTTACTAGCAGGTCCTCAATTGTCAAAGAACTTCCTGAAAATCAAGGTGCATTATAATAACAAAAAGCTTCATCTAAACTATCTATGGGTCTTACTTGAAAAACACAGCCCAAGGATGAGTAGACCCACCAAAGACAACACTTAAATAGGTTTGAGAAACTTTATTCTTTTTCCCTGAGTTCTCATGACCTCCACATTTGTTCAGGTCTTGGCAGTCAGGATGTTGAGATAATTAAGTTACTATTTAATCTTTATTTACTATAAAAATGTAAACAAAAAGCATATAGAAAAGCATCTTCTCTCACTATTATGAATTTCTGCAATGTGAAAACCTAAAGGGTCAGAGAAAGCATAGAAGAGAAGTTCAGGGACTCTCTCTTCAAATCTCTGTACTTAAGATTCAAACCAAGGACTCATTTATGCTGGCAAGCTCTTATCTCTGAACTATCACAGACCTGTGCTAAGTAAAGCAAATGGGATACAGAGAACAGCAAAAATTTTTACTTTTCTATTTTCCAGATATTGTGTGATTTTGTTTTGGTTTTCTATAAGATAGTTTCTATTGAAGATAGAAGAAAAAGATAACTTTTTTTTTATTCTATCTCAGATATTTTCAAAACTTAACAGCACTAATAAGTGATTATGATTGGGATTTTGAATTTTTGTCTTGGAAAATAAAATTAAAATGTCAAATGCATTCCTAATCTCAAAGCTCAACTTTCCTTAACAGTGAGTGAGACATACCCCCTCACACTCACTGACTGAAGCCCACAGAGGATAGGGTTGTGATTGACTTGTCATTCTCATATATTATTATTTGTGAACTTCCTCTCTCTTCATCCCTCCTTCTCATTTCTTTTCTTTTTTGTTCTTTTATTTATTTATTTTTTTCTTAGAGAAAAGATTTCTATTTGTGTATTCCTAGCTAACCTGGAACTTGATCTGTGTACATCAGGTTGGCCTTTAATTCACAGAGCTCCACCTGCTTCTGCCTCCTGAATGCTGAGATGAAAGGCTTTGGCTTTTCATTATTTCTCTTTCTTTTCATTTTTTAAAATCTTTTATTGATTCTTCATGGACCTCACATCATGAATTTCAATCTCTCCTTTCTTCCTGCCTTCTGACCTTGCACGTTCTTCCCTGCAAAACAAATTAAAAAAACTTCAAAACCAAACAAAAATGACAGAGAGAGAAGAGAGAGACAAGAGAGAGAAGAGAGAGAGAAGAGAGAGAAGAGAGAGAGAGGAGAGAGGGAGAGAGGGAGGGAGGGAGGGGAGGAGGAAGGGAGAGAGGATAATATTGCAGTAGAACCTGTAGCATGTCTCCACTTAATGACAAAGTTTACCTTTTAGTCCATTCATCTTCACTTCCAAGTGTTACTGCCATGAGACCTTGTTCTAAACTACACAACCAACTATCATCTACACGCAGAAGATCTAGGTCTGTGCCATGCAGGCTCAATATCTGTCATTCCAGAATTCTTGAGCTCCCATCAGGACAGGTAAATTGTCTCTGTTATTTCCCCTAATGACCTTGACCCCCTTGGCTCATACAATGCCTCCTGCCTCTCTTCAGCAGGACTCCTGGAGCCTTAGCCTAGTGTTTGTCTATGGATTTCTGCATGTGCTTCCATCAGTAAATGGATGAAGGCTTTTCTAACTGGCCATCCCCTATAATGAGATAGGGCTTCTCATTCTCAACAGCTAAATCCTGCCTGATTTTCTTTGCATTGTAAAATTTTTTGTCTTTTCTTTCCTGGATTGAAATTGAGGATACAGAACAATGACAGTATAGAGAATACGAATTTTTGTTGCTATGTTACTTAGGCCGAGAATGAAGAAAAGAGAAAATGGTTCTAGCTTTCAGTTAAAAGCATACATTGACATGAAGACCAGAGGTATTGTTAAGAGAGACAGTACTTACCTGGTAGAAGAAAACAATAACATGTGATTATTTCCTGTTAAGATTGCCAATTATATGGTTATTTTAAAAACCTAGCTATTTCTAAAGATGATATAACTTGAGTTTAATTTGCATAATTTCTTTTCAAATAAATAAAAACTAATGTTAGTGAGCTCTGTGTAATTTTACTAAAGGAAAAGCATAGTTCCTAGGAATGTGTAAGGGATTCACTTTAAAGAGATTTGACAAGCATGTGATTTGTATGCACATTGTTTTCTGATAAAGAAATACTAAGATTAATATCACGGTTTCAAAGGCTTTGTAACTTTTAAAGGCTTTGTTTATTTTTGTAAGTTTTATGGAATTATATGGTATGTATTTGTCTTAGTTTTTCAAGTTATAGTAGAATTCTGTAGTAAGTCCATATTTTCTTGTGTTCATTTCTGTTGTTGCTGTTTTTTATTCTTAGTATGGAGTATTTTATTATTAGTATTTCAAACAAGTTACAAAGAATGCATTTGTTAAAATCATTCATTGAATTTAGGCTTAATTTTAGTATCTAAAACTCATCAGATTTTTTCAGAATCTTCAATTTATTGAAACAAATTTATAATGTATGTCTTTATGATTTTCTGGAATTTTATTATTATCTGTTATAATGTTTGCCTTTCAATTTCTAATTTTATTGAAGTAGGTCTTCCCTTTTTTGTTTAATTTGGTTAAGAATTTGCCAATTGTTTTTAATCCTTAAAAAATAAATTATTTAATTAACTATAAAAAGAAATGGTGACAATTTGGCCCTAATTCTAGGCTCTAGCCGAATTTCTTATAATGAAGAATGATTTTGAGTGATTATCCCTTTACAAAGTGTTCACCTTCTGAAAGAATATTTATGTAAGAATTCACAGACTTGTAGAAATATACATGTCACTGCTAGTTGTGTTTTATAAGCAAAGCATTTCTTATAAGTTCTAAAGCATATCAAACTCTCTATGTCAATTTCTTTCCAGTACCTGCTGACATTTTCTTTCCTTCCTTTTTTCTTTCTTCCTCCTTTTATTCCATCCTTCCTTCCTTCCTTCTTTTCTTAATGGAAATAAGAAAGGGAACTGCTTTAAATAAACTTCAATGGATTTTAGCTGAGAATTCAATGGCTAAAAAGCAGTCCTTGCCTACTGCTACATAGCCATATTCTGTTTTAAAGTGATTCTGTTTTTTATTTCTAGTGAATTAATAAACAGGGAAACTCATTGATAACTCATAGAAGTACTGTGAAAGTTCTTAGTCAATATGGCTTTATGTGTCAATAATAAGCCTTTTTCAGTTCTTGGTCCAAATGAATCATATTTAGGGCAGCTGTGTTTTTTCTAATATAGCAACCACAGTGTAATGGCTTAGAAAATTTTCTTATAATCTGAAAAAACTATGAAGATAAATTGGAAAACTGTGTATCCTTTCCATCAAAATATAGTAGTAGAAAGAGCATAGTGACATAATACTCAGGGTTCCTACTGAGGAGAAAGATAAAATAGTTCTTCAAAATTACAGTGTTGTACAGTATGTTCTTCTACCTTAAGGTAAGAATCTGTGTTATTGTAGATCATCAAGGAAGTATTTTAACCCTTATGACAAATGCAGATTAACATCAATGCAATGCAACAGACTAGCATATGAGAATAAAATTCATAGGAGGAATTTTTCTTGTAGTAGGTCCAAGTTGTAATGTGTATATACTTTTGTCTTTTAGACTATTATATCATGAAGACCATTAAATTTTAGTACGTATATACTTTTGTCTTTTAGACTATTATATCATGAAGACCATTAAATTTTAGTACTTTTACAATATAGTATATGAAAGAATAACTATAGAGGAAGAAAATCTTGGATTTTAAGGCTTATAAAATTGGCCATTATACCTACTACAGAAGATTCTAACTTTTAAGAAAAGCAAAGAAACGGATAACTGATGTGATATTAGCTGTTTCTGACAGAGAAATATTTATGATCTTTAAACAGCAATTGATCCCATCCTTAAATTCCTCATCATGGCACAGTCCCAGTCACAAAGAACTCCACTCAAAACAAGATATTGCTCCTCAGTCATTGTCAAGGATACCAAGTACATTTCTGGGATTCAGGTTTAGAGAAATGTTCAGTCACCAACCTTGAAGAGAATGAGGACTGTAATTTTATTTTCTATTTTGGGGATTAAGTTTCCTTTTTTATTATGAATAAAGAAGTCACATTTTCTATTCCTGTACATCCTTAATCAATGTTCCTTCCCCCTCCCACCACATCAGGTCATTCTTTCCATCATCTCTCCACCCCCACCCCCACCCCCGCCATGGGCAGGCAATCCCAAGGTCCCGAGGTCCCAATACTGCTTAGTTCAGCCTCCACTCCTGGCAAATCCAGTCCCCCCCCTTGCAACAACAAGACTGAGGCAGGTGTTCCTCTAGGGGGAGTGGGATCCATGGTGTCAATCCAAGGTGTTTCTGATACCAAGATGTTCAGTGGTTGTGGTTTGCAGCTTGGGCATGTATTGCTTTTTTTTTTTATTTGTTTAGAGTCCACTAATGAGTGAGTACATCCCCTGCTTATCTTTCTGGGTTTATGATAACTCCCTCAGGAGGATATTCTCCAAATCCATTCATTTGTCTGCAAATTTTAGGATATCATTTTTTCTTACTGCTGAGTAGTACTCCATTGTGGAGATGTACCACAGTTTGTTAATCCATTCTTAAGTTGAGGGTCAATTAGGTTGTTTCCAGGTTCTTGCTATTACAAATAATGCTGCTACAAACATAGTTGAGCTAATGCCATTGGAGTGCGACTGTGTGTCTTTTGGATATACACCCAGAAGTGATATTGCTGGGTCCTTGGAAAGATTGATTCTCAGTTTTCTGAGAAACCACCATACTGCATTCCAAAGTGGCTAAACATGCTTACACTCCCACCAACAATGGAGGAGTGTTCCTCTTGCTCAGCACCCTCTCCAGCATAGGCTGTCATCTCTGTGTCTTTTATCTTAGTCAATCTGACAGGGGTCAGGTGGTATCTCAAATTTGTTTTGATTTGCATTTCTCTGATGGCTAAAAATGATGAGCACTTTTTCAAGTGCATTTCAGCCATTTGTAATTTTTTTTTTGCTGAGAATTCCTAAAATTCTTTTAATTTGTCTCGGTAAGCAAAAATAGCTACAAAATGTAGTACTATCAGAACAGGGAACATTCCATATATGTTCTATTTTTCTATGGAAATATTTCATGCATTTTTAGTCACAAAGAGGAGGTTAAATATCTATGTAAATATTCATTAAGCTCATAAATAAAAATGAGTGCAGTATAAATCGGTATCTTTGTCAAATAGCATTTACTCTCTACTTCTCTTCACTGATCATGAATATCATTGAGTATGTAGTGAGTCTTTGTCTTTCATTCTTATTCAAATTTGCCAACCCTTCCCACCTATCAGTTTTATGCCTCATCCTTGTTCATTTTCTTTTACAGCCTTTTAATACTTGATATACTTAATTTTTTGTTCATTCTAATAGTTAGAGTATGCATTCTGTATGTGGAGGCATTTTTACTGTTTTACGTTGCAGGACTGTATTTCCTGCATAAACAACATTCATGACATGAGAAACACTTAATACTGTATTATATAAATGAATGCATTTCACCTCTGTGACTTGAGCATTGCCTCTCTCAATTCATGTGTTTGAAACAAACTAGTCAAGGTTAACAAATTAAGTCAAATTCTGTCAAAGTAAACAATAAATTTGTTGACAGTAGAGACTATGAAAGCATACATGGCTAATTGGTAAACAAATATGTATTTCATAGTATTTTTTGGAAAATTAAGATTACAGTCTTCCCATTATATTACACTTAAACTTGAGATGATGTGTGCATGGGAACATATAAAGTGTGGGATTAAATTAAACATAGCAGTAGGCAGAGACTAGAAGCTCATACTGTCACAAATGACCACCCTGAGTTAACTCTACTCCTAAAATTCTTGGTTACAGTTTACAATAACCTTCTTGTTTACATAAATAGGTTAATCTTCTCTTTTCTTTTCTGAACGCTATACACATTCCAACACAGTGTTTCTCAAATGAGACTCACAAATTGATACTATCATAACTTCCTTAGGCTTAATTAAATATGTGAATATTAAGCCTGTACCTCAGACATATTTTTTTGGAGTCCCTGTGAATAGATCCAACAATTTCCATATTAAGAAGTTTTCCAGGTAATTATTAAAGTATGTAAAGTTTGAGAAGTACTACTCTCTCGGAAGTAGACTAAACCTTGCAGATTATATTTTTTGTTCATGATATTTGAGATAGCAAATATAAGCTTATTGCCATCTTCAGGAAGTCTGTAAAAATCCATTCCTTTCTATCTGGAAATGATGTAATAAATATTCATATAAAATTTACAGTTCATACTATCTTAAATATAATTTGTCATAGAACACAAATTGAAAATGATTAAGTGGTAATATCATACTTAAAATATTTACAAGCAGCAATCTTATTTGCATTTCCACCCTTGATAAGCCATGCTTATGATTCTTATCCTCTGTATAGTTATTGTTAACTCTTCTGCATTTTAAATTCTTTTTACTGTTTTTTTTTGATAAATACAAAATAAAGAAGGAAAAAAAATATTTACAAGTATATATTCTCAGATAAATCTCTGCTGAAAAACTATGGCCAATGATGGTCATTATTCCACACATACTCTAACATCCATCCTCTCTCTCTCTCTCTCTCTCTCACACACACACACATACACACACACACACACACACACACACACACATACACACACACAGAATCAAAACCTAAAACTCTCATTACATATAGTTTGAGAGAAAGGCTTTGTGAGCTATAGTGTGTGTGTTAGTGAGTGTTGTCAGAAAACAACTTTGAGAAGTCTGTTCTTTTCATCCATCTCATGATTTCCAGGTCCTGAATTCAAGTCCTAAGATTTAACATTAAGTGTCTTTTACTGTAGAAACATCTCACCATCTATACAGTTTTTTCTTCATGTAGTCACTTATTTTAGGAATTGTTTTGGTTCTTACTTTAGAATATAATATATCACTGCTGATTCACTAATAATAATAAAGACAAATATGATATTTAGTTTTATACTCTGAATTTCAAATTATTTGGTTACCAAATATTCCTGAAGCTTCTATTTAGCCATTATTTGTTTGTCTTTATATATATATCCCAGTACAATAAATATGAGTTCTAAACAGTAGCCATTGATTCCTTTTCTCTTTATATCTTTCTCATTTTCCTTCCTCCCTCCCTCCCTCCCTCTCCCTCTCTCTCTCTCTGTCTCTGTCTCTGTCTCTCTCTCTCTGCATTGCTGAGGCCTGAAAAGAGAGCCTCATGCCTGTTAGACAACCAATCTGCCAAATCACCTATATCTCTGGAATCTGCATTATCAATAATTCTTTAATATGAGAAATTAATAATGTTTGGGAGACATCAAAAAGTATAGTTTAATGATTTTAACACTTAGAAATACTGATATGACAAAATAAATGTCATCATTTATCTGGTTTTGATCTAATTTTAGTATGGTACCTGTCTAAAATGCTGTCCATTTCTTTTAGGCTTTTCATTTTAGTGGAATATAGATTTTCAAAGTATGATGTAATGATTCTCTAGAGTTCCTGAGTATTTGCTGTTATGCCTGTAAGGATTTGTGACACTCCACATGGTGCACCCAACATGGTGCTGGGTAAAACAAAGATTCCTAGTAAGACCAACATGGCTCCTGCAGGATAAGCCATGTATGGAGGCATGCCCTTAGATATGGCTACATAAGCCCGTGCTCACCCTATCTCTTAAAAAGAAATGCCATGTTGTGGTCTGTCTCTTCCCCTCTTCTGCTTCTATGTTCCTGTACTCACCTGTCAACTCTCCAGAATAAATTCTCATGTGGCCCAGGTAATGTATGTGTGTACCTCTTCTCATGTGTAAAACCAACATTTGGTGCCACAACTCAGATAGGCTGTCTCCTGAGTTTAGGTGAACATAAGCTAGGAGAACTGATCTTGGCCTCAGAACAAGAATACCTTCTACCTGCTCCACTGCTGCAATATTTTCGAACACTACCAGCTTCCAATGGTAAGTTTTCCCATTCCAGTTGGCAAACTCGACCTATTATCTCTGGCTTTCAGATAGGACTCTAGTCTCTCAGAGGACCAGCCACAATCTTTATTGGTCTCAGCTGTTCCTTATTGTCTGACACTCATTCCTGGACCTTCCCTGTTTTTGGAGGCCTACTTGTTCACTGAGTTCTGCCCTGAGATGCCTATCATAGAATCCTGACAAGACTCTATTGATAGTGTGTTGGACGCCCACTATGACACTGACCAGCATCTATAGTGGCTAGCGTTGGGTTTGGCATACAATCCTGAGAACTAAAGAGTTTTTGAGAATAGCTTGCATTGGTTTGGGCTTAACCCTGACACCTGATACAGATGAGTGTCTAGGGACAGCTGGCATGGTTTTGGACATTGTCTGCAATGTCTACTCTGAGAAATGATGAGTTTAGTTGTAGTTCCCTTGACCCTCAGGAAGATTCAGCTGGGTGATGGCCCAGATTTGGGGTGTTCCCTCCCTCTCAATAATAGAGAATGAGTCAGCAGAAAAATATCTCTTTACTCTTACCTCTAAAATGCAGGCTTGAGATTCAAGCCACTTAGCCATTTTGCCTTACCTAGACACCACCAAGCTTACCTATTTTTGCATAAAGAAGTGGACTAATTACCACTTAGATTATTCAAAATAGCTACCTAATGGCTCACCAACTCTGATATTTAATGGGAGCCAAATTTTGCAAGTATACAGGCACATAGAAAGAGTTTTTCCTATCATTTTTCTATCTCTTTTTATATCTCAGCTCTAAACCTTCTCCCCCAGCTACTTGTTCTTAGCCTTATATCTTTCCATATCTCAGTTCTAAACCTTCTCATCCAGCTCTCTGCTCTTAAGAGTTTTCTATTTCTTTTCATATCTCAACTCAAAACTTTCCCTTTCGGCTTTCTGTTCTTCTGCCATTTATTTCTAGCCACACGACCAGATCTTCTCTAAAACTTCCACATTTAAATCTCAATACTGATCTAGAACTCTTCTTATTCCTTTCCAGGAACTCCAAACCTGGCAGCTACATTTACCCCACCAGTCACTCATTCTCCTGCTCTAAAGATCCTAATCTAATTCTCCCTCCATGAAAAGTGGCTGCCATAGATAAGATAATAAAAGTTTACACAATGTTTCCTCTGTCAAAACTTTCTCAAGTAAGAAATTAGGCTGTAGAATAAAGGGGAGATTGGGAATAGGCCAGAACTCATGCAGATAAAGTTCATCAGGTTCTAAAATGCCTCACTAATGCATTCTCACAGTACACTAGATCTCTGAGAGCACTGAGGAAAAGCAACTTTTCATAATCCATTTTACCCAGAGCTGCTCTGGCATCAGAGTTAAACTTAGACCTTAGAGGGGACCACAGACAGACTCCACAGGCAGAAGTCTGAGTGCTGGCTTTTAAGGTGTATCACAGGAAAGATGAAAAAATATGCCAAAAGATACCTCATGCTGGCAAAAGCTATCTGACCAAACCTGGCAGCTACATTTATTGCACCAGTCTCTCATTCTCCCACTCTAAAGATCCTAATCCAATTCTCTCTCTATGAAAAGTGGCTGCCATAGATAAGTGGCACCTCCTCCTGTGGCAAGCAGAACTTGCTGTGCTTTAAGTGTGGGCTGTCCGGCTATTGTCTTGCTCTTGCTTAGCCTCACAGAGGTGGTTCGTGGCTTGTCCTAGGTACCATCAAGGGAATGCTAGTCTAGGTGAGTGTCCACAAGCCCCACGTTACAAGGAGACATTACACAGAGACCACTCCCAGCTGATCCCCTAGGTCTAGCTGTGGACAATTGGTACTGCCAAGGGTTCCCTAACCTGACTACTGTCATTGCACAAAGAGAACCTTGGGTAGTCATAATGATATCAAGATGGTCGATTTCCTTGTGGACACTGGGAGCCACATGCTCAGTCCTGGAGGAGGTTTGGGTTTCACCTCTCTCTCTTTCTTTCTAGACTTTCCATTGTCAGGGTGAGAAGCAAACAATTCCAGCCTCATCAGATGCTGCCACTTAACTATGTTTTCAGAGATGTCCCTGTCACTCACTCATTTTTGGTCATGCCAACCTGCCCCATATCCCTAATAGAAAAGAATTTGTTTAGCTAAAATAATAACTTTCACTTTCTTTAGTCTCATTTCGCTTGAACCCAGACTCTGCCAGCCTCTCTAGCCACCTCCCTGCTTACCCTGCTGTCTGCTTAAACTTGTCAGATCTAGCCTTCCAGCCGCCCAGGTGGACCACCCAGTGTAGAACATCCAAAATCCTTGTGTCACTAGACACATTTCTCTAAAATCCCCATCTCTGAGGATTTTGTTCTAGCCTGTTTCTCAGACCCCAAAGGAGATGGTGATGAGGAAAAGGCTTCAAGGTATTTTGCCTCACCCCTCCCCCACTTCCTTTGTAGACTGACCCTCCAGCTGTTGCTTCTGAAGAATCAAAAAAACCCAGGAGCCATTTTCAGAGCCAATACAGGTAAAACAGACCATTTCTCTTCCACCCCCAGGACCAAAGGAAAGGAACCAAAAGCCATTTTACCCTCTGCAAAAGGTAAAGAAAAAAAAGATATTTTAACCTTTTCCCCTCCATACCTAGCAGAGTACACTCACTATCTTATCACATCCCAAGGTTCTCTTACTAACTCATAATTTTTCTTCTTCAAGCTCCAGAAAATCAAAATTTATCATTCCAGGGCTTAGGCTCAACTAGACTGCAAAATAAAATGAGCTGCAAAAATCCAACAGACCAACTGCCAAAAGATATAGTTTCCTGAAAAGACAAACTTCACCCATAAGACAGCTTAAAGCAGCCTTGAGATCCACCAGCCCAGATCCATTTTCCCCTGCTCCCCTGCAAAAAAACCCAGTTTTCTTTTTATAGGAAACAGGTTGGTGAGATGTAAGTGTTCCACATGGTGAACCCAACATGGCGTTGTATGAAACAAAGATACCTAGTTTACAGTGGCCACATGGTGAATCCAACATGACTTCTGCAGGAGGCACCAAACACAGAGGCATGCCCCTAGGCATGGCTTCGTAATCCTGTGTGCACCCTCTTTCTTAAAAAGAACTGCCATGCTATGGTCTTTCTCTTCTCCTCTTCTGTTTTTCAGCTCACCTGGTAACTCTCCTGTATAAACTTTCATATAGCTCCTATAGTGTGTGAGTGTCTCTTCTCACACACAAAACCAACAATACCCCCTTTTCATTTCTGATTTGGTTAATTTGGATACTTTCTCTCTGACTTATGGTTAGATCAGATAAGAGTTTTTTTTATCTTGTTCATTTTCTCAAAGAACCAACACTTTGATTCATTGCTTCTTTGTATTGTTCTCTTTGTTTCAATTGCATTGGTTTGCATTCTAAGTTTGATTAATTCCTGCTGTCTACTTTTTCTTGGTGAGTTTCTCCTAATTGTTCTAAAGCTTTCAGCTGTGCTGTCAAGTCTCTTAGGCATCTAGTGCTATGATTTTTCTACTTAGCACTGTTTTCCTTGTGTCCCATAAGTTTGGGTATGTGTAAATACATTTTCATTGAATTCTAGGAAGTCTGATTTCTTTCTTTACTTCTTGAGCTAGAGGTGGATCAATTGAGAAATATTTAGTTGCCATGAAATTGATAGTGTTCTTTGATTTTTATTGTTTTTGAACACTAACTTTAGACCATGGTTGTCTGATATGATTCAAGGTCTTATTTCATTTTCTGTATCTATTCATGTTTGCATTATGAATAAGTATGTGGTTAATTTTAGAGAAAGTTCCATGGGGTGCTAAGAAATTACTATTTTCTTTTGTTTTGTGGTAGAAAGTTCTATATATAGCTCTTAAGTCTATTTGGGTAAAAACATTTGTTATATTCCATATTTCTCTGCTGAGTTTCTTTGTGGTAATCCTATCTACTAGTAAGAATGGGATATTGAAGTCTCCCACTATTAATGTGTGAAGTAAGTTTGATATGAGCTTTAAGCTTTAGTAGTGTTTCTTTTACATATGTAGATGCCCTTATGTTGGAAGCATAATTATTCAGGATTGAGACTTCATCTTGGTGGACTTTTCCTGAGATAAATAAGTAATAGACACTCTGGTCTCTTTTGATTTTAGTTTGAAGTGTATTTTGTTAGATATTAGAATGTTTACACCAGCTTGCTTCTTAGGATCATTTGAATGGAAAGACTTTTCCAATCCTTTATTCTAATCTTGTGTCTGTCTTTAAAGTTGAGGTGCATCTTCTGTATGCAGCAGAAGGATAGATTCTGTTTTTGTACTCATTGTCTTAGGGTGTGTCTTTTAAATAAATATATTGAATTCACTGATATTAAAGGATATTAATAATCAGTGCTTGATATTTCCTGTTATTTTTCTTGATAGAGAGTGTGTATTTTCTTTTTTGGATTTTTCTTCTGTGGGATTATTAATTACTTGAAGTTTCATGTGTGTATCTGGTTTCATTAGGTTGGAATTTTCCTTCTAATGTTTTCTCTGGCGCCGGAATTGTGGACAGATATTGTTTAAATCTGGTTTTGTCATAAAATATCTTGTTTACTTCATCTATGGTAACTGATGGTTTTGGTGGGTATAGTAGTCTGGGCTGGCAGACATGTTCTTTTAGTATCTGTATAACATCTGACCAGGACATTCTTGCTTTTATTGTTTCCATTGTGTAGTCTGGAGTTATTCTGATGAGTCTGCCTTTATAGGTAACCTGGACTTCTTTTTCTCATCTCTTAGTATATTTACTTTGTATTGTGGGCTTAGCAGCTTAATTATTATGTGATAAGCCAACTTTTTTTTTTGGGGGGGGAGTGTGTAGACTTTGTGGTATTCTGTAACCATTTTGTATTTTTATAGTCATTTCCTTCTTTAGGTTAGGAAAGTTTTCTTCTATAATTTTGTTGAATATATTTTCCATGCCTTTGAGCTGGACTTCTCCTTCAGTTCCAGTTATTTTCAGGTTTAGTCATTTCACAGTATTTCATATTTCCTGAATGTTTTGTGTTATTACTTTTATGGTTTTAATGGTTTCTTTAACATTATCTATTTCTACTATTGTATCTTCTACTTCAGAGATTCTCTCTTTTATCTTTTGCATTCTGTTGGTTATGCTTGCCCTGTAGTTCTAGTTCATTTATTCAGGGTTTCTATTTTCAGCATTATCTTGGTTTGTGTATTCTTTATTGCTTCTATTTCAATTTTTAAATCTTAAAATGTTTGCTTCACCTGTTTGTTTTCTTTTTCTTTTTTAAAATTTTTGAGGCAATTGTTAATCTTTTCCAAATTTTTATTTGTATTTTCTTCAGTTACTTTAAGTAATTTTTAATATCCTCTTTTAAGACTTGTATTATCTTTATAAAGTTTTTTTTAAGGTCATTTTCTTCTGTTTGCTCAGCATTTCCATGCTCAGGTCTTGATGTTGTAAAATCTGCAGTTTCTCCTGGTGGTGTCATGTTGTTATTTATGCTGCTATATCTATCCTTTCACTGGCATCTGCCCATTGCTTCCTTGGCTCACTGCAGGATTTGTCTGAATCTCAGATGGCTGATTTTGGTGCAATCTGTTCTTGGTGTGACATTGTCTCAAAAAGCCTCTCTTGATCCAATCTGGGTTTTCAGGCCACTCTTAGTCAACTCTTGGTCTCTTAGTCAGCTGTGGGCCAGGGGTCTGTGGGTTTCAGGTTGTCTCTGAGTTCACTCCTAGTGAGCTCTTAATCAGCTGTGGGCCAGGAATCCTTGGGTTTCCAGTTGTTCTGGAAGTCTCTGAGTTTACTGTGATGATGTGGTTTGGGGATGTGTTAGGGTTTTGGCCCTGTGTTGTTCTCTTAGTCAAATATAGGCCAAGTGTCTGTGTGCTTCCAGTTGTCATGAAGGTTGCACTCAATTTGTTTTCTTAAGTAACTCTTTATTTACATGACTAATATAAATAAAAATATTTTCAATTGAATTATAGAAATAGATAATAGCATATTAATCTCCAAATGTTTTCCTACCAACTGCCTTTTCTTTATATATCAAAATGTATAGCTTATATCTCTATGCCAACCTAAGTAAAATACTTACTCTAACATTGTGTCACAAAATAAATCATTTTAATTAATAATTGTGTCACTTTTCCTAAGTTAGGGCCAACATTTTAAGATGATATTCTAAAATGCATTGAATAATATACATGATAACACCAATTTATGATAAATAGATGATTGAACCAGAGATCCACCTATTTGAGAAAATGTTTTTTATGCAATTAAAGTTTCAAGTTAGTATTAAATCAATAAGTTTTCCATTTGTTATGTATAAACTTTATGCACAATAATAACCTGTTAAATGTAATTTTATAGTAAATAATCTATTTTGAAAATTTATTTTGTCTTTTTCTGCATATACAATTTTGTTATCTGTCAGCTGTATGCACAGATTGTCATACCTTGAAAATATAAATAAGTTTAGCTTAGTGATGCAGGTTTTTAATCTTAACACAGGAGGCAAAGGCAGGCAACTTCTTGTGTATGAGACAAGCATGATCTACATAACTAGTTTCAGGGCAGCCAGTGATACAGAGAAATAATTATGTCATAATAATAATAAAAATAATAATAGTAAAGCAGAAAAGAAAAAAGAAATAGATGGCAGATATTATCACTTTCACATTAGCTTCTTTCCTATTAAAACTTTATATGCATGTGACCAAATGTAAATACAGCATTTAACCAGACTCTACAATAACTGATATAAAATAGATAGCTTTAATTAGGTTTTTAAGTACTGAAAATCTTCTTTATTGTATTCTTCATTCTGTTTTATTATTTTTAGCTTTCCTTTTTCATAACATTTTTTCTTATTTTTTATTAATTAAATCACTTTCAAAATGTATATAAACTTTGATCCTTTTTTTGCCCTCTCTCAAGTCATTCTAGATTCTCTTCCACTCCCTATCCACCCAAGTTTAAGTTCTTTCTAAAAAATAAACCAGTACTACAACAATACCACAATGCCTTTAAAACAATAAATAAAAAGAATAAAAATAACCAACTATATAGACAAATAAAAGTATATATCCACCCCCCAACACAAAAATATACAGTAGTGTCCATTACAGTTTTGTCAGCTATTTTTGAACATGCATTCTGTACTAAAGTGGTAGATATATTCATTTGACTTATTAGAAAAAACTGCTGTTGCTCTCCTAGCACATGTAAATGATAGTTCTGTTGTTAATATTTACCCGAGTGGCTAGGTTTGTATTTATTCATTTTTATTCACTTTTTCAGAATATAATAGAATGAAACAAATATTATCACATCAAAGTTGGAGAAACCAACAAGCCAAATAATGCAAAAGAGGCCAAGAAAATACACAAAAATTAGAAACCAAGAATTTCACTCAGTCCTGAATCCCATAATATATGTGCAAAGGACCTTGTATAGATCTAGCTGGCTCTCTGTATGCTGCCTTCATCAATGTGTCTTCATATGAGCTTTGTTCATATTAATTTATTTGGCCTTATTTTCTTGGTGTTCTTCATCCTTTGTGGCCCTTCCATTCTATCTGCCTTCTCTTTTACAGGATTCCCTGAGTTTTGCAGGGAACTAATTTGACCACATTCATTTCTATTTATATACCTTAGGAATTATATGATTAAATACTTCTAAAATAGGATAAGTTAAATCCAGATGGATAATTTCAAATTTTATTACTCAGACATCACTTATTCTCTGTGATGTCTATTTTTTATTTTCTTTTTAAGATTATTTTTTGCTAACTTGTTCAGGAAATTTAAAAATTTGAAGAGGTGAAACTGAGTATTTCCTTTGTAATGACTGAAACACAACCAGTTGTTGCAGATGTTATCATATTTAAAAATAACAATGGGCATAAAATCATAGAAGGTATGAAGGTAATCACTGAAATCAATTAGGTTTTGTATTCTGAGTTAAACACAAGATGAAAACAATATACAAATAAAATTAAACATTTGAAACATAAATACTTTGTACAAATGTGTATGGGAAAGGTTCCCTCCTAATTTAAAAATATTTTAAAGCAGTTTTTAAATTTTTCACCTATACAACAATGTATTCCTTCCATATTTACCCTCATTATTTCAACTTTCAGACTTCCCTGTCTGCAAGCCTTTTCAAACTCTATTTCAATTATGAGTCAATAACTTACTTGTGAGTCAACTCAATGGTATTCAGTACTTAGGAGTGTGGAATCATCAACTGTGTAATCAACCTATCATGAATCAGACTCTTAAAGCAGATGTCTCTTTATCTCCTAACAGCCATCAACTGCTAATAGCTCCTTATGTAGGAATCTGGTCCCATGTTCTCTTCCCCATTGAATATGGAATGATAATCTGCTTTTACATAAGAGGGTTTCTGTAAGGGAAATGTCTTCATCCATTTACTAACTCTTTATTTTCATAGTACTCCAAATGATTCTGTGATCATTAAGACAAGGTAAACCATCGTTTCCAGCCTTAAGCTCTGACCAATATTGGTGGGTAATGTGGTAGGACTGTTTTCTGTATATGTTGCTGTAATTAGAGTAACTGTTTTGTCCTATGGCCAGCACCATAGCAATAGGCAGGAAATCAGAGTATACAGGTAGAAGGAGGGCAGAGCCAGGCTCCATCTAGTCCTGCCAGAAGAAGAAACATGTAAGAAATCCACGTGAGCCATAGGCCAGGACACAAGGCAGGTAGATTACTAGAAATGGGTTGAATTAAGATGAAAGAACTAGCTAGTAATGTGCTTGAGACATAGGCCAAACAATATGAAATTAACATAAGCATCTGATTCATTTATTTGGGGAATAAAAGCTGCCACTATCAAGGTCCATACCTCTGGCCCAAATGGGTCCAGAAATCTTTTACAACAAATGGTGCCCAATGTAGGGCAAACACCTGCATAAGGCCTGTGATAGTTTAAAAACCTTAAAAGATGTTCTAGACCACTGAAAGAGAGCTAAAAGTGGCATTCTGAATTGCATATTTGAATGGACTTATGGTATAGAGACAGTGCAGTGTTCAGGCTGGAAATTAAAAATGGTTCATTCACACAGGCAGCTTAAACCTGTACATCTCATGTAAGACTTGGTATAAACAACAAACTGCATGTGACTGATTTAAGGTTTTTGCTTATACTGAATAGAAAGGAAATAGAGTCACAAACAGTTTTCTGGTAGCAGTATTTCCATTTCCTGTGTCACTTCTGTTTGTTAGCAGCAAGCAGAGAAGCTGACAAAAGGGGCAGAGTCAGTAATCACAGTGATACAAGCATTTGAAAAATCTCTTCTGGTTAGAAAATGATTAAGGATTTTCAATTAAACAGATTTATCCACAAAACCTCTAAATGGGGTACAATGTGTGTAAAATATGCATTGGTTTGAGAGAGAAGTAAGAAAGGGTAAAGGAAGCCCTTAGAAAAGAGAAATAGGAATAAAGATATAAAAGGCCATGTAAGGATGTTAGATAAACAGAGTCTGGATTATGGTTTTTGTAGTTTCTTTTAATTTTTTAACCTTTAATGAGATAACTGCAGAAAGACAAGTGATTGCAAAGGCTTCTAAATTAAACAAACATACACATTTTAAAGATATCTTTACTTTGAAATCTGTTTATAAGAATATGTTGCTTGGGAAGTTTCTGTTTTTGTCTCCATAGAAGATCAAAACCTGTGGATTGGTGCCAGGCAAATGTGGTTTCATTTGGCAAGGCCACCTAAAAATTCACTGATGGGAGAATGGGAGCTTC
This sequence comes from Sigmodon hispidus, assembly GCA_004025045.1. Classification (NCBI taxonomy): domain Eukaryota; kingdom Metazoa; phylum Chordata; class Mammalia; order Rodentia; family Cricetidae; genus Sigmodon; species Sigmodon hispidus. The sequence continues at coordinate 2,179 of PVIH01011166.1, read as the reverse complement.
CAAGATGCCAATTAAGATGTTTCATCTAGGCTCTGGACCCTTGTAAGATTGTCAGTGTCCTTAATCAGCAGGAAGTATTAAAAGAAAAAAAGCTATGTCCAATTTCTCAAACATATTGCTTATTAATGTTTGTTTTCCTTATAAATGGTTAATGGTCATAGTCAATCTCTTTAAAAAATGGAGATATGTTATAGGACTGCTTTTAAATGACAGATGGATTTTGGTTTATTGATACAAACTTAAGGTCAATTTTGTTATACTGTATGTATTTTTCTACTCTTGGTTAAGGTATGATGCTAGTGTATCTCATTTAAAATTGTAATATGTAATTGAGAAATGCAGATTAATAATCATCTATGGTAACCAAAATTATAGTCATTTTAGTTAGGTTATTGTAGGTATACAAAGATCCTTCAAAGAACATGCAGAATATGGCATTTAAAATATTTTAAGAACTTAGAATTTTCTGGACAGTAAGACAAGTCTGCTCTTGCAGCACCAATGAATTTCAGAAAAATGGTTGGCATTGAAGAAACTTCATGTGGAATTTACTTTGTGGCAGCAGTTAGCCACTGGACAAGCAATTATTCTGGTATTAACTGCTTGGTAGCATACTATATAAACTGGACATGCAGTTTCTACAGGAAGGTGATCTCTGAACTTAGGCAGAACAAGCCGAGATGGTCCTTTGGGTTATTGTTTTGCAGAAAAAATTGCCAGGCATCGTTCAGGACACAAGGAGAAGCAACTGACACACTGTGCCAGATTTCCTGCATCAGTGAAAGGTATGCCAGAGACTTTGGGCATATAAGTTAAAGATGATGCACCAACATTACAAAGGAACTTTGGGTGACTATCCAGGCAGACAGGTGTCATCTCTGTCATTTTCTAGACTTTGAAAATAGCTTGTACTTCCTGGTTGTTTGGGTAATATTATATCCTTCTGTGGTCTTTGATGTGGTTGAAGGTTTAATACTTATAGGCATAGTTCTTCTTGGTTATTTTAAAAGGTATGTTAGATATGAAACTTTAGACTCACAAGGATAATGTAGATAATGAAATATTTATTTTAAGTTTGTTAATTACAAATAGACTAGATATTGTAACTAATTTTTTGCTTGACAGCTGTTCTGTTGTATGTAATTTTGCTACATGGAAATTGAAACCTTCCTTTTTGATTAGATAGAAAAGAGAAAATGTGGTAGGACTGTTTTCTGTATGTGATACTATAAATAAAGTAACTGTTTTGGTCTATGGCAAGCACTGTAGTAATAGGCAGGAAATCAGAGTAGAGACAGGTAGAAGGAGGGCAGAGTCAGTCAGTCTTTGTCCAGTCTCCCTGACTACCAAAGAAGAACTTTGTAAGGAATCCAGGTGAGCCTCAGGCCGGGACAGGTGGCAGATAGAGTACTAGAAATGGTTTGAATTATGATGAAAGAGCTAGCTAGTAATGTGCTTGAGACATAGGCCAAACAGGATGAAATTTATATAAGCATCTGATTCATTTCTTTGGGGGATAAAAGCCACCATGGGCAAGGTTCGAACCTCTGGTCCAAACAGGTCTGGAAATCTTTTACAACAGGTGAAATCATGTTTTTTCTTTTTTCCCATACTAGTATATTCTCTATGTTTTTAGTAAATACAGTATCTGCTGAGCTTCCTATGGTATATAATCACCTGATAATATTTTATAGATTGGGTTTTATGCATACATATATATTTGTTTCATTATTTTTTACATTAACTTATGAATTTGTTTGCGTATGCCAATTTATATGTTCACACAAGAATGAATATATCTTTTTTCCATTGAATGTTTTGGGCCTCTTTGTCAAAAATCAGGTGTTCATAGGTTTTTGGGTTAATGTCTGGATCCTCAATTCTATTCCATTGGTCCACAAGTCTGTTTTTATGCCAGTACCAGGCTGTTTTTATTACTGTAGCTCTATAGTATAGCTTGAAGTCAGGGATGGTGATACATCCTGAGGTTTTTTTGTTGAGTAAAATTGTTTTGGCAATCCTGGCTTTCCTGTTATTCCAAATGAAATTGAGTATTGTTCTTTCAAGGTCTAAAAAATATTGTGTCGGGATTTTGATGGGCAGTGCATTGAATCTGTAGAGTGCCTTTGGTAGAATTGCCATTTTTACTATGTTGATCCTACCAATCCAGGAACATGGG
>PVIH01011165.1:31977-70867 GCA_004025045.1 Sigmodon hispidus | reverse complement strand
CTTTTTTTCATATCTTCTTTGAGAGCTTCGATGATCATCAAAAAGGAATTTTTGGTGTTGCTTCCTTCTGTTTCCTCTTCATTGCTCAGTTCAGGTCTTGTATTTGTAAGATCGCCACTCTCTTCTGGAGTTACCATGTTGTCCTTTGTAGTATTATGTAATTTTTTGCACTGACGTTTGCCCATGGCTTCAGTGGTTCCCGATTAGATGGGTCCTGGTCAATTGTGGCACTCGAGTTTGTGTGCCTCCTGTCACCTTTCTGATCAGGGTCAGATTCTGTCTTTCAGAGACCCCTGCAGTTGTTGCTTCGCTCAGTTCGAGGTCGTGGCAGGGTTTCCCTCAGCAGGAGCTGTGGATGTGGTCAGGGGTAGAGTTTACCTGCCCCTGCTCCAGAGTGCGCTGGGATTCTGCAGACAGCACCCGGTCCCGGGAGCGGAACCAGAAGCAATGGGAGCTCAACTCTCCCTCCCAGGCTGGGATATAGGCGCTGAGGCCTCTTGCCCCCTCCTCACCTCTGGGCGGGGTCTGAATCTGCCCTTCAGAGACCCCTGTAGTTGGTTAGCTCAGTTCGAGGTCGTGGCGGGGTTTCCCTCAGCAGGAGCTGTGGATGTGGTCAGGGGCAGAGTTTACCTGCCCCTGCTCCAGAGTGCGCTGGGATTCTGCATGAAAGAATTTTAATAAACATTTTGGAAAAAAAATTAAAATGTGACTAATGAGAACACTAAGGTATTAGGGAAATCATAAAGAAAGATAGTCCTTGTGTGGGAGAGGTGGCCCCTCTGTTGAGACTGTTTGGCCAGAGAACTGGATCCATTGGGAGAAAGGCTCATAGAAGCATCTGGGGACGCCCCTCTGTAGCCAGAAGTTTCTGGCCTGTCCAGCCCGAGGTCCAGCCCTGTATCCCTGCGGTTCCTTGCTCCAAATACTGACATAAAGGCTTATATTAAATACATGCTGTTTGACCTAAGGCTCACGCTTATTATCAACTAGCTGCTACAACTTAACTCAGCCCATTTCCATTTATCTATGTCTTGCCACGTGGCTAGTGGCTTTACCTATGTTCTACTACATCTTGCTATCTTTGGTGGCATCTCAAAGCATCTCCCTCTGACTCTGCCCTCCTTCCCCTTTATTTATGTTGGATTTTCTGCCTGTGTATACACTACTTTGCCATAGGCCAAAACAGTTCCTTTATTATCCAATGGTAATTCACAGCATACAGAAAGACATCCCACATCACCTCTCTACAGCTGTAAACTAGAACTATTACCAGATAATAACTAAGAATTAGACCTACCTCCTAAGCCACAGTGGAGATTTGGGTTTTAAATGTGAAGAGACAATTTTAGGACATGATATGGCTTATGTTTTAGGAAGTTCACTCTAGAAGGTAGTGCAATCAAATGTAAGAATGGAAAGGAGGAGGCCTTTGCAAAAGAAGCCTGACAGCTCATCTTCAAACAGGGTGGGTTTTGGTATATGAATGGAAAGGAGGAGGCCTTTGCAAAAGAAGCCTGACAGCTCATCTTCAAACAGGGTGGGTTTTGGTATATGTATTCATAGGAATAATCCTAAACCCTTAGTAGTAATCTTGTTATTTCCTGGCACAGGATCAATTGGTGTAGAAGGAAATTGGGGAACCATTCATCCCAAGGACAGTTCTACAGTAGAGAGTAATGTGGGTACTTTCTGGTTGTCACCCCATTCTTCCATTCCCTGTGACTTACTGACACTTTCTGTTCTAGAACCAAATGTGTCCTCCTTTTCTCTTTCCATGTGTGAACCAAAGCTTCCCATGCATCTTCCCAAGTTATCTTTGCAACAAGTGCATTTGTAAACACCTCCACCAGGGACACTTTGTATTTTGTTGAAGGTGGCCCAAAAGTTATGATGGCAGGGTGTATGAGGTTGTCCTTCAGGAGTTCCTCAAAACCTTTTATTAGGTACACAATGGACTTGAGGGAAACTTGTCGGGACCTGTAGGTTATAAACCTCTTTTAGTTTCAATGCTAGGGTGCTTGGGGCTCTTACTCATGACCTCATTGCTTCTGGATGTAGTTTTCTGCATTTGGCTACCCGGCTGTTTTTATAAAGTTGGAGTGATGGTTCCATTAATGTATCATCTTTTCCATGATTAGAAAAGAAACCGGAGAATGCTTCCCTAGCAAAGTTGTAGAATTTCCTCCAACACCTGTTCTCTTAAGTCATGAGATATTTATAAACAATCACATAAGTCTGACCCTGTCTTTTGAATATCTACTAAAGCAACTAAAAATTTTGTTAGTGTCAGCACTACTCACTTCCCTACTCCGGATTTCATGTCCATGGATTCATGTACAGAAAAATATTGGATTTGGGAGGAGATGGGTATTTTGGATTTCTTGTTAATCAACAGATGAGAAAATAGAATTTAAAGAGTAAAATCCCATCATTGTTTAGTCAGGAGCTAGGGGTCTCCATATTTCAATTCACATTCAAACTGCTGAGTTCTGGAAGGGTTAGAAGTTAAGCAAAATGATCTCTTATGGAAAGCCTAGAAAACAGAAGTGGATTTTCAAAAAAAGGGCAAACTTTAAAAATGCCACCACTCTGATGACAGCCATCCACAAATTATACTCTTCCTTCTGGATACTTCTCCTGCTTAATAAGATTGCAAATTTACTTTCAAAGACAAATTTGACTTTCTTCTGAAGCCCTTGCTCCATTTAAAAAATAGTGTCCTGTGGGTTTTTTTTTTTTTAACTATCATCCTGTTCTGAACATTTGCGTCACATAAAAACTCACATTGTTTCTATTCCAGGTTACAGTCAGCACATAGTAACCACGCATCATTTTTCTCTTTTAATGAGTTCTGTCTTAGGGCGTGTTTTGAAGACTAGTGACATATTTAGTGCAATACAAATTTCATAGGTTGTTTCATACATTTAGCTTGTGATATTGTTGGTGTTGCTGGCAATGTTTTCTTTGCCTACACTTTGGTTTGGTTGCTCAGTGGATATCTGCAGTGGAAATTTTTATGAATAGTAGCAGTCTCCTTTATAAAGTACCAACACTTTACACTTATAATACATCAACAATGTTTCATTCTCCACATGGATAGCCATGGTGTTGCCAGTTTGTAATAGCTTGTCTAGTCTAATAAAAATAGTTGTATTATATTGGCTTGTATTTCCTCAGTGTTCAGAGATATCAATTATTTATCTACTGATGTTTTCAAAAATCATTTTTCTTCAAGATATTTAAAATCCAGTATATGTTAAATATATATGTGTGTGTGTTTTTGTTTGTTTCACTCCCTCCACAATATCAATTGTAAAATAAAATACATTTTCCGTTAATGTAAATGTATGTGTCATACCTTGATCATGTCCACTCAACCCCCTTGTTCCCATCCCTCACCCCCTAGTCTCCTGGCTCTGATGCATTTTCAAACTTGCATTTTCTGTAACAGAGAAGTCTTTGACTTTTTTTTTTTTTAAATAATGAAATCTCAGTTATTTCATTTTAGGTTCTTTTTCTTTCTTTGCTCATTAACAACCCAAGGATTACGATGTTTTTAATGACAGATTGCTACTCTGACTTATGTCATGGAATGCTTTGGACTTCCAACTATTTTTTTAGTTATGAACAAAGTCTCATTTTTTATCCATGTATCCCCTTGTTCAAACTTCCTTCCCTCTCCCGACCCTTCCAGTCATTCTTTCTTCTCCCTATCTACTTATCTCCTCCCCAGCAAGGTCCCAAAGTCCCAAAGTGACTTAGTTCAGCATCCACTCCAGGCAGATCTGCTTTCCTCATCCTAACTTCAAGAGTGGGTCAGGTGTTCCTCTGGAGGGAATGGGTTCCAAGATGCCAGTCCAATCTGCTTCAGATTCCAAACTATTCAGTGGTTGTGGTTTGCAGCTTGGGAATACTTTGCTTTTTGTTTAAAGTTGAGGTCTTTGACCCACTAGGATTTGAGTTTTGTACAGGGTGATAGGCTCAGATCTATTTGCATTTTTCTACATACTACCATCCAGCTATACCAACACCATTTGTTAAATATACTATCTTTTTTCCATTGAATATTTTGGGCCTCTTTGTCAAAGAGCATAAGTTTTTGGGTTAATGTCTGGATTCTCAATTCTATTCCATTGATCCACAAGTCTGTTTTTATGCCAGTACCAGGCTGTTTTTATTACTGTAGCTCTATAGTATAACTTGAAGTTGGTGATGGTGATGCCTCCTGAGGTTCTTGTGTTGAGCAAAATTGTTTTGGCAATCTTGGCTTTCCTGTTATTCCAAATGAAATTGAGTATTGTTCTTTCCAGGTCTGTAAAAATTTGTGTTGGGATTTTGATGGGCAGTGCATTGAATCTGTAGGTTGCTTTTGGTAGAATTGTCATTTTTACTATTGATCCTACCTATCCAGGTACATGGGAGAGCTTTCCATTTTCTAATATCCTCTTCAATTTCTTTCTTTCTTTCTTTTTTTTTTTTTAAATATTTAACCTCCATCTTTTTTTTTTAAACTTTATTTATTTATTTGTCTTGGTGTTTGCCTGGAACTGGAACGACAGACAGTTGTTAGCTGCCATGTGGGTGCTGGGAATCGAACCCGGGTCCTCTGGAAGAGCAGACGGTGCTCTTAACCGCTGAGCCATCTCTCCAGCCCCCTCAATTTCTTTCTTTAGTGATTTAAAGTTTTTGTCAAATAGATCTGTTATTTCTTTGGTTAAAGTCACTCCAAGCTATTTAATGCTATTTGCAGCTATTATAAAGGGTGATGTTTCCCTTATTTCTTTTTCAGTCCTTCTATCTTTAGTGTATAGGAGGGCTACTGCTTTCTTTGAGTTAATCTTGTATCCTGCCACATTGCTGAAGGTGTTTATCAGCTGTAGAAGTTTCCTGGTAGAATTTTGTGGATCACTTTTGTATACAATCACATCATCTGCAAATAGAGATAGTTTCACTTCTTCTTTTCCAATTTGTATCCCCTTAATTTCCTTTCATTTTCTTATTGATTTAGGTAAAACTTCAAGAACTATATTGAACAGGTAAGGAGAGAGAGGACATCCTTGTCTAGTTCCTGATTTTAGTGGGATTGCTTTGAGTATTTCTCCATTTAGTTTGATATTGGCTGTCAGCTACTTGTAAATCACCTGTATTTTATTGAGATATTTTCCCTATATACCTGATCTTTCCAGGACTTTTAACATACAGGAATGTTGAATTTTGTCAAAGGCTTTTTCAACATCTAAGGATATGAACATGTGGGTTTTTTTTCCTTTAGTTTGTTTATATGATGGATGACATTTACAGTTTTTTGTATGTTGAACCATCCCTGCATTTCTGGGATGAAGCCTACTTGATGGTGGTGGATAATACTTTTTAATATGTTGTTGTATACACTTTACCAAAATTTTGTTGAGAATTTTTGCATCAATATTCATGAGGGAAATTGGTCTGTAATTCTCTTTCTCTGTTGCATCTTTGAGTCGCTTGGGTATTAGGGTAATTGTGGCCTCATAAAAAGAGTTTGGCAATATTCCTCCAGTTTCTCTTGTATGGAACAGTTTGAGGAGTATTGGTATTAGTTTTTCTTTGAACGTCTGCACTGAAACCATCTGGGTTTGTGCTTTTTCTTTTTATTTGGGAGACTTTTAATGACAGCTTCAATTTCCTTTGCTGTTATAGGACTGTTTAGGTCTTTAATCTGATCTTGATTTAATTTTGGTAGATGGTACCTGTTCAGAAAGCTGTCCATTTCTTCTAGGCTTTTCATTGTTGTGGAATATAGATTTTCAAATATGACTTGATAATTCTCTGTATTTCCTGGGGGTCTGTTGTTATGTCCCCCTTTTCATTTCTGATTTTGTTGATTTGAACACTCTCTCTCTGTTTTTTGATTAGTTTGTCTAAGGGCTTATCTATCTTGTTAACTTTCTCAAAGAACCAACTCTTAGATTCATTGATTTTTTGTATTCTTTTTGTTTCAATTGTATTGATTTCAGCTCTTAGTTTGATTATTTCCTGCTGTCTACTCCTTCTAGGTGAGTTTGCTTCTAATTGTTCTAAGGTTTTCAGCTGTGCTGTTAGTTCTCTAGTGTGGGATTTCTTCAGGTTTTTCATATAGGCATCTAGTACTATGAATTTTCCTCTTAAGACTGCTTTCATGTGTCCCACAGGTTTGGGTACATTGTGGTTTCATTTTCATTAAATTCTAGGAAGACTTTGACTTCTTTCTTAATTTCTTCCTTGACCCAGAGGTGGTTCAGTTGAGTGATGTTTAGTTTCCATGAGTTGGTAGGCTTTCTGTGATTTTTGTTGTTGTTGAACTCTAACTTTAGGTCCTGGTGGTCTGATATGATACAAGAGATTATTTCCATTTTTTTGTATCTGTTGATATTTGCTTTATCACCAATTATGTGGTCAATTTTAGAGAAAGTTCCATGAGGAGCTGAGAAATATGTATATTCCTTTGCATTTGGGTGGAAGCTTCTGCAGATATCTATTCAATTGATTTGCACCATAGCCTCTGTTAGACTCCTTATTTCTCTGTTGAGTCTCTGTCTGGTTGACCTATCCAGGGGTGAAAGTGGGGTATTGAAGTCTCCACTATTAGGGTGTGAGAACTGATGTGGGATTTGAACTTTAGCAGTGTTTCTTTTACATAGGTAGGTGCCCTTATATTAGGGGCATAAATATTCAGGTTTGAAATCGTCTCTTGACCAATTTTTCCTGTGATGAATAAGTAATGACCAACTTGGTCCCTTTTAATTGCTTTTAGCGTAAAGTCTACTTTGTTAGATATTAGGATGGCAACCCTCGCTTGTTTCTTAGGACCATTTGGTTGGAAAATCTTTCCCAACCCTTACTCTGAGCCTGTGTCTGTCTTTGTGGTTGAAGTGTGTTTCTTGTGTGTAGCAGAAGGATGGCTTCTGTTTTTGTATCCATCTTGTTAGTGTGTGTCTTTTTATAGGTGAGTTGAGTTCATTGATATTAAGGGATGTTAGTGACCACTGATTGATATTTCCTGCCATTTTTGGTGGTAACTTGTTTGTATTTCCTTTCTCTGGAGTATTCTTCTGTGGAATTATTGATTGTTTGTGGTTTCATCGGTGTATCTGGGAACCTTAGGTTGGAGTTTTTTTTCTCTAATGCTTTCTGGTGAGTCAGATTGGTAAATAGATATCGTTTCAGTCTGACTTTATCATAAAATATCTTGTTTACTCCATCTATGGTGATTGATAATTTTACTGGGTATAGTATTCTAGGTTGGCACCCATGTTCTTTTAGTGACTATATAACTTCTGACCAAATCCTTCTAGTCTTCATTGTTTCCATTGAATAATCAGATGTTATTCTGATGGGTCTGCCTTTATAAGTAAGTTGGCCCTTTTCTTTTGCAGCTCTTAAATTTTTTTGTTTGTTCTGTATGTTTTATAGCTTGATTATTATGTGGCTAGCTGATTTTTTATGGGGTCATATCTCTTTGGTGTTCTGTAAGCTTCTTGTATCTTTATAGGCATTTTCTTCTTCAAGGTAGGAAAGTTTTCTTCTATGATATTATTGAATACATTATCTGTGCCTTTGAGCTGATATTCTTCTCCTTCTTCTATTCCTATTATTCACAAGTTAGGTCTTTTCGTAGTGTCCCAGATTTCCTGAACATTTTGACTGACATATCTATTTCTGCTTCTGAGTCTTCCACTTCAGAGATTCTCTCTTACATCTCTTGGATTCTGTTGGTTATGCTTGTATCTGTGTTTCCAGCTCCTTTCCACCTTTTTTTGATTTTATATTTCCACCTTTGCCTCATTTGGTGCCTTTTTATTGCTTCTATTTCAGTTTTTATCCTGGAATGTTTCTTTCATTTTTTGGTTTATATTTTCTTGGTTTTCTCTCAAGTATTTGTTCATCTCTCCCAATTTTTTGTTTGTATTTTCTTCTATCTTCCTCTTCTTTTTCTTCTTCTTCTTCTTCTTCTTCTTCTTCTTCTTCTTCTTCTTCTTCTTCGTCTCCTTCTTCTTCTTCTGAACAAAGAAGTCACACTTTCTATCCTTGTATATCCTTATTCATGGTCCTTTCTCCCTCTAACCACATCAGGTCATTCATTCTTCTCCACAACTCCCCATCACCTCCCTGGGCAGGCAGCAGGCAGTCCCATGTTCCCACTGTCCCAATATTGCTGAGTTCAGTCTCCACTCCTGGAAGATCCAGTTTTCTCCCGCCTGCCTCAAGAGTGAGTCAGGTGTTCCTCTAGGGGGAATGGGATCCAAGGAGTCAGTCCAGTGTGTTTCTGATCCCAAGCTGTTCAGTGGTTGTGGTTTGCAGCTTGGACATGCCTTGCTTTTTTCTTGATTGTTTATTTGTTTGTTTAGAGACCACTAATGAGTGAGTACATCCCCTGCTTATCTTTCTGAGTTTGTGATACCTCGCTCAGGAGGATATTCTCCAAATCCATCCATTTGCTTGCAAATTTTAGGATATCATTTTTTTCTTACTGCTGAGTAGTACACCATTGTGTAGATGTACCACAGTTTGTTAATCCATTCTTCAGTTGAGGGACATCTAGGTTGTTTCCAGGTTCTTGCTATTAGAAATAACGCTGCTATGAACAAAGTTGAGCTAATACCTTTGGAGTGTGACTGTGCATCTTTAGGATATACACCCAGAAGTGATATTGTTGGGTCCTTGGGGAGCTTGATTCTCAATTTTCTGAGAAACCTCTATACTGCATTCCAAGTGGCTAAACAAGCTTTCGCTCCCACCAACAATGGAGGAGTGTTCCCCTTGCTCCGCATCCTCTCCAACATAGGCTGTCATCTGTGTCTTTTATCTTAGCCAATCTAACAGGTGTCAGGTGGTATCTCAAAGTTGTTTTGGATTTACATTCCTGTGATGGCTAAAGATGATGAGCACTTTTTCAGGTGCTTTTCAGCCATTTGTAATTCTGCTGAGAATTCCCTTTTTAGATCTGAACCCCATTTTTTTGATTGGATTATTCAAGGTTTTGGGCTCTAGATTTTTGAGTTCTTTATATATCTTAGAGATCAGTCCTCTATCACTTGTAGGGTTGGTGAAAATCTTTTCCCATTCTGTAGGCTCTCATTTTGCCCTATTGACAGTGTCCTTGGCTTTACAGAAGCTTCTTAGCTTCAGGAGATCCCACTTATTTATTGTTGGTCTTAGTGTCTGTGCCACTGGTGTTATATTTAGGAAGTGGTCGCCTGTGCCAATTTGCAGAAGTGTATTTAATACTTTCTTTTCTATCAAGTTTAAAGTGTCTGGGTATATGTTGAGGTCTTTGATCCACTTGGATTTGAGTTTTGTGCAGGGTGACAGGCTCGGATCTATTTACATTTTTCTACACACTTCCATCCAGCTATGCCAACACCATTTGTTAAATATACTATCTTTTTTCCATTGAATATTTTGGGCCTCTTTGTCAAAGAGCAGGTGTTCATAAGTTTTTGGGTTAATGTCTGGATCCTCAATTCTATTCCATTGATCCACAAGTCTGTTTTTATGCCAGTACCAGGCTGTTTTTATTACTGTAGCTCTATAGTATAACTTGAAGTCAGGGATGGTGATACCTCCTGAGGTTCTTTTGTTGAGTAAGAATGTTTTGGCAATCCTGGCTTTCTTGTTATTCCAAATGAAATTGAGTATTTTTCTTTCAAGGTTCAAAAAATATTGTGTTGGGATTTTGATGGGCAGTGCATTGAATCTGTAGATTGCCTTTGGTAGAATTGCCATTTTTACTATGTTGATCCTACCTATCCAGGTACATGGGAGAGCTCTCCATTTTCTGATATCTCTTCAGTTTCTTTCTTTAAGATTGAAATCTCCTCTTGACCAATTATTCCTGTGATGAATAAGTAGTGACCATCTTGGTCCCTTTTAATCTATACCAGTGGTTTTCAGATAAGGCTTGAGAGACCCACTCTAAAACTGGCAAGTCCATGGTCAAAATAACTACTCTTAATCATTGTTTCCTGTAACTTATGCATTAAGCAATTCCAGCAAGGCCAAATGTCCTGCCATTTCAGAGTTCCAGTCTAGAGGAATGGCCTTGTGGCCTTATGGTATGTGAAAGTGTTAGAAATATCTAACTCTACTTTGCTGGATATTAGGATTGCAACCCCCGCTTGTTTCTTAGGACCATTTGGTTGGAAAATCTTTTCCCAACCCTTTATTCTAAGTCTGTGTCTGTCTTTGCGGTTGAGGTGTGTTTCTTGTAGGCAACAGAAGGATGGCTTCTGTTGTAGTATCCATCTTGTTAGTGTGTGACGTTTTATAGGTGAGTTGAGTCCATTGATATTAAGGGATATTAGTGACCACTGATTGCTATTTCCTGCCATTTTTGGTGGTAACTTGTTTGTATTTCCTTTCTCTGGAGTATTCTTCTGTGAAATTATTGATTGTTTGTGGTTTCATGGGTGTATCTGGGGTCCTTAGGTTGGAATTTTCTCTCTAATACTCTCTGTAGTGCTGGATTGGTAGATAGATATTGTTTCAGTCTGACTTTGTCATGAAATATCTTGTTTACTCCATCTATGGTGATTGATAATTTTGCAGGGTATAGTATTCTAGTTTGGCAGCCATGCTCTTTTAGTGTCTGTATAACTTCTGACCAAGCCCTTCTAGCTTTAATCATTTCCATTGAATCGTCAGGCGTTATTCTGATGGGTCTGCCTTTATATGTAAGTTGGCCCTTTTCTTTTGCAGCTCTTAAGATTTTTTCTTTGTTCTGTATGTTTTGTGGCTTAATTATAATGTGGCATGCTGACTTTTTTCTGAGATCATATCTATTTGGTGTTCTGTAAGCTTCTTGTATCTTTATAGGCATTTCCTTCTTCAGGTTAGGGAAGTTTTCTTCTATGATTTTATTGAAAACGTTATCTGTGCCTTTGAGCTGGTATTCTTCTCCTTCTTCTATTTCTATTATTCTCAAGTTATGTCTTTTCATGGTGTCCCAGGTTTCCTGAACATTTTGAGTTATGTCTTTTTTGGTTTTAGTGTTTTCTTTGACTGATGTATCTATTTTAGCTACTGAGTCTTCCACTTCAGAGATTCTATCTTCCATCTCTTGAACTCTGTTGGTTATGCTTGTGTCTGTGGTGCCAGCTTTTTTCTTCAGGTTTTCTATTTCCATCTTTGCCTCATTTTGTGCCTTTTTATTGCTTCTATTTTAGTTTTTAGCTACTGGGATGTTTCTTTCATTTTTTTGGTTTACTTTTTTCTTGTACTTTTTTCTTTCATAGATTTGTTCATCTCTTTCAATTTTTGTTTGTATTTTCTTCTATTTCTTTAAGGCAATTTTTCATATCTTCTTTGAGAGCTTCGATGATCATCATAAAGGAATTTTTGGTGTTGCTTCCTTCTGTTTCCTCTTCATTGCTCAGTTCAGGTCTTGTAGTTGTAGGACTGCCACTTTCTTCTGGAGCTACCTTGTTGTTCTTTATATTATTATATATATTTTTGCACTGACGTCTGCCCATGGCTTCAGTGGTTCACGATTATATGGCTCCTGGTCAGTTGTGGCACGCGGGCTTGCGTGTCTCCTGTCACCTCTGAACAAAAGGTCTGCTCAATTTCTAACTCTGCTCTGTTCAGGGGACTGAATTTCAAGTCTTCAGTCCTTCTCTGTTTGAGCAATTGGAGGCAGGTTGGCCATGTGAGTTCCCTTAGCAGCAGCTGGGGGGACCTTGACAGCCAAATTTTATCTCTGTCTGCTACAGAGCGTGTGGGGACATGCTTCACAAACAGCACCTGGTCCCGGAACCAGAATCCGACTGGAACACAATTTTCCCTGGCAGGATTTAGGCGCTGGGACCTGCTGAACCCACCTCACCTTTGGGTGTAGTCTGAGTCTGTCTTTCAGAGTCCTCAGTCCTTCTCTGTTTGATCAGTTGGAGGTGGGTGGCCCTGCAAATTCCCTCAGCATCAGCTAGGGGGACCCTGACAGTCCAAGTTTATCTCTGTCTACTACAGAGTGTGTGGGGACATGTTCCATAGACAGCACCTCTCTTCTATTTCCTTAAGGAAATTTTTTATATCTTCTTTGAAGGCTTTAATAATCTTCATAAATGGGTTTTTGGTATTGTTTCCTTCTGCTTTCTCTTCATTGCTCTGTCCAGCCCTTGTAGTTGTAGAACTACAGTAGAAGAACCAGTTTCTTCTGGTGTTGCCTTGTTGTTTTTTATATTATTATATGCATTTTTGCACTGACATCTTCCCCTGGCTTCAGTATTTTATGATTAGGCTACTCCAAGTCAGTTGTGGCAAGAGGGCTTGTGTGTCTCCTGTCTCCTCTGAGCAAGGGGTGTACTCAATCTCTGACTCTGCTCTGGGCATGCATCTGAATTTTAATACCTCAGTCCTTCTCTGCTGATGCAGGTTGCCCTGGAGGTGGGGCTTGCCATGCAATGTCCCATCATTTAGGTGTGGCTGGAGGAGCCCCCCACCCCCAGCCAAACCCTAGTCCTGTCTGCTATGGAGAGTCTGTGATCAGCCTCTGCAGATTGACCCTGGTACTGGAACACAATTTTCCAGGGCAAGGAATCAGGCCTCAGAACCTGCTTACCTCACCTCTGGATGGGGTCTGAATTTCAAAGTCCTCAGTCCTTCTTTGCTGATGCAGTTGGAAGAGGGGCTGGCTGTGCAAGGTCCCCTCTTTTAGGTGTGGCTAGAGGAGCCCCTCACAACCAAACCCCAGTCCTATCTGCCAAGGAGAGTCTGAGATCAAGCACCAAAGACCAATCCTGGTCCCAGAACACAACCGGTTTTCTTTGCTTTGATTCAAGAATTTGTTCATCTCTTCCAATCTTTCGTTTGTATTTTCTTCTATTTCTTTAAGGGAATTTTTTTATATCCTCTTTTAAGTCTACTATAATCTTCATAAAAGTGTTTTTGCTGTTGTTTTCTTCTGTTTCCTCTTCATTGGTCTTTTCAAGTCTTGGTGTTTTAGAACCATCAGTTTCTTCTGGTGTTGTCTTGTTATTCTTTATATTGTTATATGTATTCTTGCACTGGCGTCTGCCCATGGCTTTAGTTGTTCCCAGTTACTCAGCTCCTAGTCAGCTGTGGAAAGAGTGCTTGTGTGTTTCCTGTCTGTTCTGAGCAAGGGATCCACACAATCTCTGACTCTACTCTGGACATGGGTCTGAGTTTTAAAGGTATTAGTCAGTCTGTAATAATTCAAATTGCCCTGAAGGCAGGGCCCAGCCATGGGAGATCCCTTCTGTTAGGGGTTTCTGAGCATGGCCCCTCTCAGTTAAATTCCTAGCCTGTCTGCTAGCAAGAGTCTGAGATCAGAACCTTCGGTGTGACCCTGGCCCCGGAGAGGGATTCTCTACATGGGCAGCCCAAGGAGCTGGAATCTGCTCACCTCTGATTCCACTCTGGACATGAGTCTGAGTTTCAAAGGTGTTAGTCTGTCTCTCTCTTTGACTTTTTTAATTAATTTTATTCCTACATAGGTTTTGAGGGTTATTGTGAGACAGTTTTTCTAATTTCCTTCCTAGCATGTTCACTATTAGTAAATAGAAAAACTATTTTCATTACTAATTTGTTAATATGGTTTTCTCTTTATTTTGGTTAGTCTGACTAACCACTTGTCCACATGGTCTATTCAAAGAACAAGATTTATTTCATTTATCCTTTGTTCCTTTGTTTCTCACTTTATTAATAAGCCCTGATTTTATTACTTCTTTCCTTCTACCAGTTCAAGGTTAATCTGATGTTTTCTGAGTCATTTGAAATACATCATTAGGATATTTATTTGAGATCACAGTATTGTTCTTTTTAATGTAACTCTCAGAGCTGTAAACTACTCTTTCAGAATTGCCTTTCAAATTGCTATAGCGTATAGCAAAGAGGTAAATGTTGTTTTCATGTAATTAAAAGGATTTTTAAATTTCCCTCTTTCTTGTATTTCTTTATTAATCTGCAAATTATTTAAAAGTGTACTGATCAATCTTCATGTGTTTGTGTAGCTTATGAAATTTTTTTTACTATTACTTTCTAGTTTTATTCTCTGATGATCTAATAAGGTGCAATGAATTACTTTGAAATTATTTCATATTTTTAAAGATTTTTCATAATTCCTTAAAATATGATCTAATTTGGAAAAGTTGTATAGTCTGCTGAGAAAAATTTGTACTTTCCTGTTATAGTGGCTTGTGTCTATCTGTCTGACTTTCTATCCATTCATATATATTGCTCTTTACTCTTTGGGGGTCTGGCACCCAGCTCCCAAACAAATACATGGAGACTCATTCTTATGAATGCCAGGCCTTAGCTTGGCTTGTTTCTAGCCAGATTTTCTTAACTTAAATGATTTTTTTCTGTCTTTATTCTAAATGTCTTTGTTCTCTCTTTACTCTGTGACTGGCCCATGGGTCCTCTCTCCTTTTTTTTTTTCTCATTCTTTCCTCTCTCTCCTGCCTAGCTATTGGCTACCAACTATTTATTATTCCAATCAGGTATTTCATGTAAGTAAAATAACACAGCTTCACAGAGTTAAACAAATGCAACATGAAAGATGCAACACATCTTCGAATTACCAAACAAATATTTCACAGCATGAATGTATGTAATACATTGTAAAATAATATTCCACAACAATCTACTTTGTCAGATGTGATTATAGCTATGCCTGTTCACATTGGGATTCAATTTGCTTATAATACAATTTTTATAGTTTCACATTTAGTCTGTGCTGTCTGTGCCAGTTATGTAAGTTTCTTGCAGACAGCAAATGTTAGATATTCTCTTTTCATCTAATTAGCTATGTGTATATATGCTTATCTATTTTAGAAAGCTTCTATAGTAGTCACTCTGCAACTTTTGCCTGGGTAGTTATGACCAACCGACCATCTGCACATAGGGCAATCATTAAAAGATTTGTGTCTCTCTAGTTACCTTTTTACTGAATTAATGTTCCATTGTTTTCCTATCATAACTATCTTTTTAAATGAGATTATTTTCTGATTTGTATTGTTCCTCTTCTGCATGTAGTATTCCTTTAAGTATCATCTGTATTCTTTCTTAGTGGTTACTTACACAATTCCCCACCCTTTTGAATCTTTATCTCTGCGTTTCTCATTCAAGATTTTCAGTCTTCTTCCAAGATTTGACTACTGCCATTCCACTTGAGGAGAAGAGTCTGAGAATCCACTAATCTGATAGAACTGCCCTCTGATGTCCAGGTCCCATTGCAGAGAAGCACAGAAAATAGACAGCTCTTATGACAGAAGAGCCTCCTGTCAGCCACAGGCTCTCATTCTCTGTAAACCACAGAGGATGAGGTTTGATCTTCATCTAGAAGTGCAACTTCCAACCCCCAAAACTCTCCACAGCCTAACTCCTTCATTGTCTGAACCTCTTTGAAGGTTGAAATCCAACCTTCTTTCTATATATTAACTGCCCTTGTGGCCATTTCCCATCGACTCCCCAAAATATAGTGAACTATATCCTGGGTAGTTTCCCACAAGGTAGTTTGATGCCCAGGGGGAGCTTTATTGTACCAAATGCCCACACTGGAATTAAGACTAGCAAATACTGTGTGTTTCTCTTGTAGCTAGGATTGTTAGTTTGTTGTTAATAGTGTTAATAGTGCTTGTGGTTGAAGCTTTGGATTCTCAAAGTCTACCCTGAAACCCTGGAGTTGGTATCTGTGTGTCCTCTTTCTGGGTCCTGCATTTCCTAGGTGTTCTCTTACCTCTTTCTTAATTCCCAATGCCCTTCCTACCTCACTCTCTCAGAATGGGACCATTTCTTCCTTACTCTGATGTTTCCTAGTCATAGCCTTACACTTCAAATCCTTTCTCTTCTTGTGTGCCTCTGAGTTGATTGCTTTTAATAACTAGAATTTTAAACCCCATTTTCCTATTATTAAGTATTCCATTTGCTACTGGTTTTTCTTTTTATTTTATCATTACTACAGTGATGTGACCATTATTTTCCCATATATGTCTTTATAATTACTCTTGTAATGCTGGATGGGTATGAGTGTAAGTTTTAATTATAAGAGTGATGTTAGTTTGCTCCCCTCAAGGGTTACATCACTTTCTGAGCCTACCAGCAATATTTGAGATTATCTTTTTATCCCATTTTAGCCAGTAAGAAGTGTTGTATAGCGATGACTATGTTATTTGGTTGGGTGTAAAGTGATAATCCCACTGCTATGAGAACTAGCAAATTCACAGTTACTACTTATGAATTAATGCATATACTCATGTGTTTGTTACCCACTGTTTTTCTTATCTACACAGTGATTTTGATCATTATTTTATTGAGTTACTTTTTTCTTTTTAATTTGTTAGCATACTGTAAATTAAACCTTTACTTTTCTTTTGTCCATTATCTTGCTTGTGATGCCTACTGCTGTACAATGGGTCTGCTGCGATGTAGTCCACATAGGCAGTCTTGGCTTCTATGTTTCTAATCCCAGCTAAGAAGTAACAGTTACTGATCAGTGAGAGCTGAAAAATTTTAATGTGTCCTCAACTTTGTAGTTTAAGATTTTAACCCATCTGAATTTTTTTTCTGTATTTGTTATGAGAAACAGATCATATTTAGTTTTTTACAGATAAGGATCTAGCACATTAGAAGATATTATGTTAAATAATCTTCTGGTTTTACCTTTTGAAATGAATCATCCTCTCATTACATTAAGTTCTTAGGATTTATCTCCCAGTGTCTGTCTATGTCATTGCTCCTTTTACTTCTTACTGTTTGGTCACAGAGCTCTGTGATATAATCTGATATTTCTCACCTGAAATCTTTTCCTATTGCATTCTCAGACCTCCAATATATATTTTCTTTTACATGTCATTTATTACTAACTCACCAACCCAAATTTATTGAGCTATTAAGTAAAATTAGATTTAATTTGCATACTAACTTGTGAAGATGTGAAGTTTTTTATTTACTTTTTCGACAGTAAAAATGCATTTTAATTTTTTCATATTTTGTATATTTTGATAAAATTTTATATAGCCCATGCTTTTTTGTGAAAGTATCCCCTTTTCTTTAAGTTCTGTATATTAATCCTCTTGCAAGCATGATTTCCCAATTATTTTAGCATCTATGTTTTCAAGACTCTTAATTATGTAAAATCTTTAACTTCCTCCAATGTATTTTTCTGGTTTCTGTTTACAGGTTTTATAACCTTCTGTAAGATTTGTTTCTAAGTATTTCATATCTTTTGCAACTATCAATATTTTAAATTTTTTTCTTGCTATTATGTAAAAATAAAATCTATTAATTTTGCATTTTTCAGCTTGTTAAATTTTCTTTTTGGGTCTTATGACGTGTGTGTGTGTTCTGTTGGATTTTCTATATAGATGAACATAAGATCTGCTAACAGTAAAGGCACACTTTTTTCTTTCTGATCTTGGTGAGTTTTCTGAAAGAATTAATGAAAACTGTTTTGATTCTTCCAAAATGTTGATTTATCCTGTAAATTTATTTAGGCCACAAGTAATTGGAAAAGTTTATATTTATCTTTAAATGTATTTTTTATGTAGATTGGTTTATTTATTCTTTTCTTGAACCAACTTTGATTATTTTCATATTCCAAGTGTTTGTATTTTTTAAACCTATGTGGAATTTATTGGCATAAAATTATTTATTACTTACTATATATTATTTTAATATATTAATATATGTCAAATCTGTAGTGAGGTTATATTTTATTTTTGTTATTGTTAAATTTATTATAGTGTGACTTCTATAATCAACACATAGTTTGGCTGTGTTCCTTTAAGCAACATGTTAATCTCTGCTTTTGAACTCAAGGGTTAGGACATTTGCTTTTTATATGATTGTTGATATGATTGGGTTTAGATCTATGGTACAGTGTTTGTTTTCTGTTTGTCCTTTTTTTAAATTCATTTTGATCATTAACCAATTTTCAGTCATCAAAAGTAAGTCCTATCTATAAAAAATGTAACTTTACTTTTTGTTGACTTCAAAGCTTCTTCTTTCACTGTGGCCAGGCCTCAGCCCTGACCCAGGACACTCTTCTCCCTACTCTTATACCCCTCCTGACTATTTCTCTTTCCTTCTTTCTAGTACTTCTTGTTTCTCACAAGTAAGATGTGAGTGGAAAGGTTATAGGGTAGGGGTGTGTGGAAAGATATGCTAGTGGTTAAGAGCACTTTCAGAGAGTATGAGTTTGGTCCCCAACACTTACCAGGCAGCTTACCATTACCCCCAACTCTAGCTCCAGAGGATCTGACAGCTTTGTTCTTTGTGGCCACCTGCACTTATGTGCTCATATCCTTGTCCCACAGAATTAAAAATAAGGTTTTTTTTTTTTTTAAACAAAAGGTCTTAAGGATTGTTATCTAACAATATCAAGCATATCTTATTTTTATATGAGTCTCAAAGATTCAATTCATTGAAAGCTTTAGGCACTGAAAAGCAGACACCTGCCATCAAAATTTTATGTTCAAATGTCACAAATGTGCTGGATTTGAGTGCTAGAGATAGGTGTCAGAGTTTAGAGTCCAGCTGCTGTTCTCTTTTAATTTGTCACTGGAAACAAACTTATCCAGTAAGCCTTCCTATGTTTATTAAGATAATGAGAACTGAGATATTACATTTATTGAAATAATGACAGTTGCTATAACAACAATTTAATACCATTTTATTTAATTATGTCTGCAGTGCTTAAAACTAGAGTCTCTTTCAACAGATAGTCCACTTCCAGGTCATGAATCAGGTTCTTTCTGGAGTAATTTTATCTGTAATTCTGTTATTTGGGCAGAGGGTTTTTCTACAAGCTGAGTTCTGGACTTGCTGATTTTTCTGTAACAGTTTCCTGTGAGATATTGAAATATTCCAGCCTGCAGAAAATTCCCTTAAGTAGGAAGGTGAGAAATTCAAAAGAGTTTCAGGAAGTTCCTGAAACTGACCAGATTCACTAGGCCCCTCCTTTTCAGAGGAAACAATAAAGATGGCTGAGAGTCACTCTCAGTCAATTCAAATTTCGAAGAAGACTACTGTCAGATAAGCCAAGTGAAAAGAAGACTCTCAGACCAAGACCAGACCAGCTCCTAAAAATAGCAGAGACCAGCTACATTTCCTGGAAGAGGTTTAGACCAACTGAGACACCTGGAAAGAATGCTCTTCAACTTGGTAAGCTGCCTCTAGGCTCTGCAATGTGCTGCAGGTTCCCAGATGTGTGAGCTGTCACTCATGCTGGGGTGGGTTTTGGCGATGTAGCTCTCTTTTAGTCACTTCTGCTCCTGTAAGTAACCCTTCATCTGTATGTATTCTTGTAAGTAACCCCAATAAAAATCATTGATTCACCAAAATGAACACTGGTTAATATCTTTACTTTGGTCTATTATGGGCTCCCTCTCTGGGATAAGTAGATGTGTGTGTTGTGTCCCAAGAAATAGTTTTGTCACACAACCTAATTGGTGCCTGATGAGGAAAATAACAGAACCAAAGGTAAATTGGGGAGGAGTGAGAGCATGGTCCTGGCTATGAGCTGCAAGGCATGCAACTGAGGCTGAGAAACTGAGGGAAGAGCATCTGCAGAGGAAATTCGGACACAAGTGTCTTTTCCTGTGTGATATGTGTTAGTGTGTTAGTGGTTGCATGGCTGTTGGTATGGGTAGTGAGATGTACAATGGTGGCTGAGCCATCAGGATTGAGTATCTGTGGGAGGAATCTCTGAATGGCAGTTTCAATCTATGTAGTATGGGTTAGCATGTCTGCTTGCTGAGTAGGTGATCCACCATGTGAATGCGGAGATGCCATGAATGCCATAGGTTTAAGTTTAGAGAAAACTTTGCAGTTTGAGATTAATGCACAATGGTTGAAAATGTTAGCAAGCAGCAAGAGAGATGTGTGGCCATTGCTCGCTCTCTCTCTCTCTCTCTCTCTCTCTCTCTCTCTCTCTCTCTCTCTCTCTCTCTGTGTGTGTGTGTGTGTGTGTGTGTGTGTGTGTGTGTGTGTGTTTCTGAGGCCAAGCAAGAGCTTGTTTGTGAAAGGTTAATTGCAACTAGAAAGGTAGCTGAGACTAGCATCCAGTGTTAGCCTCTGATTTGGTAAGTAAATTAGATAAATGAAAGTTTGAGAGAGAGGTGGTAAAAGTGATCAAAGATGCACCTCAAGTCAGACCTTTGGTCCAAAACAAGGGAAAATCCATGCTCCAATATACACATGAGGGCCTTTACAATGGTCCTGTACCAGGAGCTAGGGTGGTCAGAAAGTTCTCAGCACTTGAACTGCTGAAATTAGGAAAGACTTAAATAAGCAGAGAAAGAGCGTGTTGCAGCCCAGCTTGTGAGAGTGTGGGACATGGGAACTGAGAGGATTGGTCTGACTGCTTTGGAGGTAGGAAACCTGATCGATGTAACTACACATCCCTCCTTAAAGCAAAGGCTGCAGAGCCTGAGACAGTGTGAAGGGATTCAGTCTGGATGACTTGCCTTATTAAAGTCATTACAACTCTGGAGATGCCTGGGAGGTAGCTGTGTTTGAGGTCAGCATGGGGAGCTAGTTAGAATAAGAGAAGCATGATAGGACATGAGGTCAACTGACTCTCAGAGTGGAGAATGAGGGCAACAGGAACGCAGTCCTAATCAGGAGCCAAACCTGACTTCCATGACATCCTGAGGCCAACTAGAGTGCTTCTGGAGGCAATGGTGGCCTATGCCAAAGACAGCACTGACTTGTACAAGATACAGTTTAACACTTAGTCTCATTGATTTAAGTTTTACACTGAGAATTTGTGGTGAAATCTGAAGTAAATGGAGGAAAAGAAAGCATCAGTAGAGAACTTTTGTCTCAGTGGGTGGCAGATACGGAAAACAGAATAAGAGAGTGTGTCTGTGGATTTATTTTGTATATGTGTTGGTAGATGTGCATGCATGTGTGTGGGTGAATGTGGAAGCCAAGGGTCTGTATCAGAATGTGTTTCTCAGGAACTTTCCACCTTATTTTCTTAGTCAGGTTCTCTCCTTGAACCCAGAGCTCATTGATTCTGGTAGGCTGTGTGGGCAGTAAGACCCAGTGGTTCACCTGTCTCTGACTTTTCAGTGTTGTGATTACAGATGTGTGCCATTGTTCACAGCTTTTTATGTGAGCGCTGGGGATTTGAATTCAGGTCCTCACACTTGTATGGGAAGTATTTTACCAACTGGGCCATGTCTCTAGCTACTGTGTCTTTCTGTTTTAAAGAAGGAAGAGTATGGTGTGTTTTCAGGATGATAACAATGGAGGGTGGATTGGGAGTCTGGGGTAATGTGTAGTTGGAAGTTTTTTGACCTGAACTAGCCCCAAGGTCTGGACCCACAGTCCCATGGCTAGCCGCAAATAATGTTGTATTAGGTTCTGGTCTGGACTTTTCAGGCCTGGAACAGAGGTTTGATCCCATTCTCAGCCCCACTTTGCCTCAAATAATCACACACAGGCATACATTATTTTTACACTGATTGATCTAAGACCCAGATATATAATTTGCTAATGCTTGCCCTCAATCTGACCCATCTCAGCCGTGTGACTCGGTACCTTTGCCCATAGCAGCATTTCAGCTTCTTTTTTCTGTGTCTGTGGTGGCTCTCTTTGGTGGCTCTCTGGCATCTTGTCTGGTGTCTGTGTCTACTCTGAGATGTTCCAGCATTTTCTTAGCCTGGTAGCCCCACCCACACATCCTGTTTGCCTTTGACCAACTAGTTTTTATTAAACCCATAGGTGGGACAAATATTTACATTATCAGCACAATCCTATTACACACAAATGGTTATATTAATTAAAAGCTGTTTGGCCTATGATTCAGGCTTATTATTTGCTAACTCTTACTCTTAAACTAACCCATGATTCTGTTTATTTTTAGCCACATGGCTTGGTACCCTTTCTCAAAGCAGCATTCTCATCTTCTTTCCTCTGTATCTGATAGTATCTCTCTCCATACTTGTGCTTCCCAGAATTCTCTTAGTCTGCTAGCCCTGCCTATACTTTGTACTGGCCAATCAGTGTTTTATTAAACCAATAGGGACAACAAATCTTCACAATGTCCAAGAACAACATCACACAGCACTTTTTTTTTTTTAAAGTAAGAACCCTGGATCCAATCTCCTTTGTTTAGTCTTTTCCCTGACCATTATCCACAACAACTTGTAACCAATACTCTAAACAAAGACATACATTTATAATTCATTTTTGTGAATATCAGGCATAGTTTTCTAGACTACTTCCTGCTGTTTGAGGATGCTGGTAATCTTATGGGGATCCTGAGAAAAGTCAGGATTATGGTCAAGTCCTAACTGGAGTATTCTAGAAGCTGGGTCATATCAGCCAGTTTTCTTGAAGCTATTCTAGATACAGATCTCAGAGGAAACTGCAGCAGAGGTGCTCTGAAACATTGAATTATCTGGGCCATTCGTTTCCATTGGAAATTTTTCAAGGGGTCTTCATAGGTCAAACCTTATTTACTTTAATCCAGAAGAAATCCATAGGTTCTCATTTTCTCTGAGAAAAAAAAAAAGCCCAAACCTCTTACCCAAAGTACCCAAAGTAACATACCTTAATTTTGAAGTCAAAGTATTTACACATTATATGGGTTAGATTAATTCAGCAGCTTTTATGATCAAATGTCTTTTATCAAATGTTGCTTCTTCTTTTGCAGTCAAAAACTCAAAGACAACACAATAACATACAGTATCCAGCCTCACTGTGTAATTTTCATCTTTACAGCGATTTTTAAAAAGCTCTATTTCTTTTAAAAATAATTTTTGCTATCCTTTTTCTTTTCTCTCCCAAGCCTACATATATTTTAAACACACTGTAAACCCTTTTGAGACTTTTTTCATCTGAATCTGTCTTTATTGTATATGTCTTATCTTTTCCTGAACATACCTTTAATCTGCTAAAAGGCATAGCTAGGATTGAAGCCTTGTGATTGGATTAAAGTCTCAGGGCTATGGCAGCTGATTCCTTTGTCTGTGAGAGTTTAGCTTCATGGTAGAGGTACTGGCAGGAGCCACATTTACCACTCCCACTCTGGGAAATTTTAGAATCCCCACTGCCACTAAGTAGAGTACCATGCTCACTGCTCATAAATGCCATTTAAGTATTTGGCAGCAGGTCCTCTTAACAGAGCCTCAAAGGAGCTGCACCTCTTCTTGCTACCAGCAAAAACAGTCCTCCTGAGAAAATGCTGCTGCCATGAAGCCATCTTTGACTTTGTTCCTTTTTTGTCTGTATAAACAGAAACCTTAAATCTGTCATATACATCTTGTGCTTGTATCAAGGCTCCTGTGAAGCTGCAGAAGCATCCCTCGATAGAGCTCAAATTCAAACCCTTGAAGCTCAAACTTAAATACCACAGTGTCTCTCTCTGTACCATGACCCACTTGAGCAACATAACTAGGAAGCTGCTTTTGGCTCCCTTTCTGTGTTGTAGAACCTTTTTTTATTATGAATAAAGTCACATTTTTATCTATGTATACTCTTGTTCAAACTCTCTTCCCCCTCCTGCCCCTTCCAATCACTTCCTCTTCTCTACATCACTTTATCTCCTCCCCAGCAAGGGCAAGACCTCCCATGTTCCTAGAACACTTTTTAAGCTTTCTCAGGCTTTATGTAGATGTAAATTGAAATGCCTCAGATTGAAATGCCATATGTAGTTGGAAGTTTAGACCCACTAGTCCCAAATAATTCCACAAATGCTTATATTAATTACAATCTGTTTGGTCTATGGTTTAGGCTTATTATTTGCTAACTCTTACTCTTAAACTAATCCATGATTCTATTTATTTTTAGCCAAATGGCTTGGTACTTTTTCTCTGAGCAGCATTCTCATCTTCTTCCCTCTGCATCTGGTGGCATCTCTCTTTACTCTTTTGCTTCCCAGAATTCTCTTAGTCTGCTAGCCCTACCTACACTTTCTACGGGCCAATCAGTATTTTATTACACCAATAAGAGCAACAAATTGTTACAGTGTATAAGAGCAATATTCCACAGCATGGGTGGGTGATAAGGCACAGATAAGAGTCAGGGATAACCACAGAGACCAACTGATATTTCTTTCTCAGTGCCCAGAATGCGGAGTTGACAGCTGGGAGGGGATTTGAATGTGTTAGTATTTTAAGGAAAGAGAAGAAAGCTTGAAATAATTGTAGAGATATAAACACTGATTGCTGTATAGCAGTTAG
Source organism: Sigmodon hispidus (assembly GCA_004025045.1). NCBI lineage: Eukaryota > Metazoa > Chordata > Mammalia > Rodentia > Cricetidae > Sigmodon > Sigmodon hispidus. The sequence continues at coordinate 46,703 of PVIH01011165.1, read as the reverse complement.
GTGATCAATAGCAGAGAACTTTGAAAGAGCTTAGAATTCAACTCTAGGAGAAAACTATGGGTCAAAACTCCTTGTCAGCTATTGCAACCATGTTGGATATCATTCCAAGTGACCAGGAAAGCTACCAGAGTACTTGAGCAGTGGAGAGAAACTGACTTTGCTGTTTAAAGGTTCACCTAGGTTACCTTCTATAACTTCCAGTAGAACACAAGCAAGACAGTACCAACTCCATAGCCTAGTGAAGGGTGGTGGTGACTCCAGACAGGCTGCATGTGGTGGAGATGCAGACAAGGGAGTTTTGAGATGGATTCTGAAAGTAGAGGTGACACTATTTTCCAAATACAAGCTTAGTGGGGAAGGAGGTGTCAGGGAGATGAATTTGAGCAACATGCAAAGGTCTATGGCCTCTGTGGGTATTCCAAACATAACACACACATCTGAAAGACTCAAAACTAACTTCCAAAGGTGAGAGAAACAGGCAGTGTTTTTCTTTCTGCGTCTGGGTAACCTCGCTCAGAATGGCTGGGGCAACACTTCCTTACTCTCTCTGAGTAACTCTGAAGGGATAATGGTTCTCAGTCTGCAGACTCTGAGCCACAGCCACAGCAGCTTGAAACTTTCTGGAAAATGAGTCATTTGAATCTCACTGCAGATCTCTTGATGTAGGGACCCATGGAAGGGGCTCAGCAGCTGGGTTTTAACATTTTTCTAGTGATTCGCATACACTGTAAACCTGGAAAACCATGGCACCATAGCCCAGGCCAGGGTAGGGACTTCCAATCCGTAACAATCTTCTGGAACTAGGTAACATGTAAACAACCTGTGAGCCCTGAACTATCATCAAATGACAACACTAACTCCATCCCTTACTCGCTAAGTGTCCGAGTCCTTATTCCTTAGCAAGCTCAAGCCATTGTGCTACCATGCAGATAGCATCATGATGCCTGGCACAGTGGGAGGTAAGCAAGCATAGCAGTGACCTGGAGTTTTTGAGGGATGTTGTAAGATTTCCTTCCTCTCATATCTAGGTGGAATGAGTATTTTATGCTAATATTTCTTGTTTTCTGCTATTGAAGGAATGGAACAGGAAACAGCTGATGCTTCAAACCTACTGGCCAATTATTGGATGTCAAGGAAGGGACCTAGCATGGGAGGAGGGGCATCAGATTCAGTGAAATGTTACAAGAGTTTTATGATTGCCTGGGAAGAAGAGTGGATTTGGCATCACTGTTTTGGGTGTGGCCAAAATTCCTAGTGTTTCCCTTGGGACATCAGTAAGAACTATTGATGATCTCCTGTAGAGTCAGTATTTGGATTTGGCAAGTGACAATGTCTGGCCATTGTAAATGCAGGCTCTGTAAAAGAATCCAGGGCCTAGTGTTTATTTTTTCACAGCCAGCAGTCCGGGGAATCCAAGAATAGATCCTTGCTGCTTTAGTCCCTGGTTGAGGCTCTCTATCATGCCTGCTGGTGGACACGGTGTCCTCTTTATGGCCTTTCTCAGTGCTTGACAGAGAGAAAGAGGGAGGAGAACAGAGACATTCACTGATCCCATCAGGATATAGATCTGTAGATCAATGTTTCATTCTTGCTTTATCATTTACCTTTAGTTTATTTCTCAGAGGTCCTATGTCAAAATAGAATCACTATGGGGGAAGGGGGGCTGCTTCAGGTGGATCAGACTCAGCTCAGTACACAGCACCTGTGTCTGAATTTCCTCTCTCCAGCTCTCTTCCTTGCTCTTCTCCAGATACACATTTTCTTTTACATTGTCATGGTTTTTCTTATATTGACTTTTGAAAAAAATCACATATAGAATATGTACTTATTTCTATGAAGACTATTATTATCTGATAATATATTTCACACTCTATAAATGCACACAAAGTATATTGGCTTCTTAAAAGATCACATACTAGTCTGTGTCTAGTGGTATTTTTCTTACTGTCAACATCACTACATTGCTGACAATAATGGACTTTACCCTAGTGAGTCGCCTTACTTCTGTTGCTTAGTTTGCAAACATTAGATGTAATGTTTATGCTCCCGAGAGAGAGGTCGAGTGCCTGAAACTGTACTTTTCAGTTTTTATTTTAAGACTATGCTCCTTCTACTTCTAAAAAGAATTATAGAGCTTCCCTAACTTTTGGAGTGGTTCTACAAAAGTTTGGATACAAATAAGTTGGGTATTTCTTAAAGGTCTGCGGAGTCTGCTTGATAGATGTCTGGTCTTGGAGCTACAGTATGGCTTTATGGATAGTCTTTTCTTCCTTATTCAACTGACTTTCTTTAGTGAGTGTGTGTTTATTTAGAGTTGCTGTTGTTTCTTGAAACCCTTTGGATCTCATACATATTATCATCATTACAGCTATGGTCTCTGTATGCTCCCTTCCAATGTTCACACCCATATCCAACACAGTAGTATTAAGAGATTGGGAGTTTGGGAAATGTTTAATGTAGGGGATGAAGAAGGCATTCACCTCCCCTGCCATGTGAAGTCTGAGCAGTAGGGGGTGCCTTAGTTAGGGTTGCTATTGCTGTGATGAAGCATCATGATCAAAAGTTGGGGCTGGGTAGGAAAGGGTTTATTTGGTTTATACTTCCACATCTCAGTTCATCACTGCAGGAAGTCAGGACAGGAAGTCAAGCAGAGCAGGATCCTGGAGGCAGGAGCTGATGCAAAGGCTATGGAGGAGTGCTCATAAATATGTTCAGTTTTTATACAAACAATTCTGGGAACATTAGAATCTTTCACCATAGGTATAATTTGTCCCCTTCTCTCTGTAACTCACCAGTCTTTGCTTTATATATTTTGAAATTATCTTGTTAAATAAAGGCAGCCAAGTGTCTCTAGGGGTTGGCTCAGACACAGTTCTTAGGTGTTGGGGAAATGTCAGCTAGAGAGAAAAAACTGAGAAGAGATAAGGAGAGACTTGCTCAGACTAAGAATCACCATAAAGCACCAAGTATGTTTGCCAAGTCCACAGACTCACCTCAGGGGCCGTGAGCTGGAAGGAAGAATGGATGTGTGAAATGAGGATGCAAGACAAAGCCAGATGCTGTAACTCACAGCTTCTAGCTGTTGCCACACCTGTGTGCTTGTTTATGTGTGGCTAGACTTGAAGCTGCCACCTGACACCGTGTCCTGGCGGGAAGCAATTCTCTTCACGGACTAAGCAGGATCAAGCTCCTAACATTTCATTCACTCCCACACACATTTTTAGGTTGGAAAGATACTTTTGACTGTTGTATGCTTTCTTCTGCAATCTCTTATATTTCCTTTTGTGCTCTGTGGTCTATGAGGATGAGTTACTATTTGTAAAGAACTTTGTAAGTTCAGTTTACTTGGTAGCTTTCTCCTCTGAGAGTCTGAGCATGGAACAGAAAGTCTCCCATTACAGCTCTTAGTTTTTGTAGATGAAAACCTTTGCGTCTTAAAACACTCAGCATGTAGAGTTGAGTTTGGCTCTGCCTCTCTTCTCTGGTACTTTTAAAGCTCTTTGCCAAGTCTGGAGTCCCAAACTTAAACACCATGAAGAAATGCTTAGGAGACAGGTGCTGTTTTGTTGGATATGATGAAGAGCACTTTCCTGATAACAGATTTCTCAGTGGTGCTAAAACAATTTCCCTTAGTGGATGGAGACCAAGCCTGTAACACCAAGTCTAAAGAAACCACACTTCCCTCCTCGACTCTCTCCATCCTCTCCTCTCTTTTCTGTTTTTGAGACATATATCTATAAGCAGTCAGAAAAGGGGGTTTAATATTAGAATTATTCCTGTCAGTGATAGCTCTCTTGAACAAAGCACACATAAGTTCTCTCATCTCTCCTTTGTATCACCTCCAGCTTCTTCCACTACCCAGTGAAGTTTACCGTGGGGTTTATTTTAGTTCCTTAGGCAATTACCCAGATCATTCAAGATGGCACTTTTTCCTGACTCCAGGCAAACATTTATCTTTTTTATTTAGGGTATGCAAATGAAGCAGATTCCTAAGGGAGTGTGCCAAATACACCATATAGCTGCATTTTTTCAGTTTCCTAGTTTGAAGATGGTATGTAGGTGGCATGAAATCATCAGTTTTTTATAACTCATTTTTAAAAATTGGGCAGAAGTCTGTTCTCCCAGAATTCAATTGATTATATTCTTTTTAAACTCCACTACGCTAGATCTATCTGGTCCCTCTATGAATGTCTACTCTGCTCTGAAATTCAGAGCATAAAATCAGAATAGCCCAGACAGTAGGCAACTTGGGAGCTATTGCTTTTATCAGGAGAACATAGAGCAGGATTCCATTGAGATAGTAACACTGAATGTCCCCAAGTGTGAGGCTAAATATTCACCAGTAATAGTCAAGGCTATGGACTTATTCTTCACATCCCCAAATTTCTAACTCCCTCCAATCCCCATTTAAATAGTCAAGGCTATGGACTTATTCTTCACATCCCCAAATTTCTAACTCCCTCCAACCCCCATTTAAATCTGGTAAGAACACTATAGGAGTTTGAATGAGACATTTGAATACTTGGTTGCCCAGCCGGTGGCACTGAATAGGCAGGCTAGGAGGCGTGGTCTTGCTGAAGGAAGTAAGGCACTGAGGGAGGGCTTTGAGCATTTAGTCTGCCATCATTCCCAGTTCCTGTTTGTGATTTAAGATGAGAGCTCCCAGCTTGCTGCTTCAGGTACGTCTGCTGCCACACTACCTCACCCCATAGTGATGGACTTTTTGTCCCTTTGGGGCCATAGCATCAAATAAACCCTTACTTCTCTAAATTGCCTTTGCCTTTGTGTTTTATGACAGCAATAGAAAGGTAAGGAGGAAAAATACTTAACCTAAGATCCGCTCTCTTACAATAGTCGTATGAGCTACTATAAAATACACACTGCAGGTATAGACTGTCCACTGTATAGCAGATTTCCAGAGCTTAAGCAATATTGTAATTCTATATTCTCAAACATCGTCTCCATTTCATCTGCCCTGGCTCTTGGCAAGCACTACTCTGTATCCTGTTTCTATTGGTTTGACTATTTCAGATTCCATATGTGAGTGAGATTGCACAGTATTTGTCTTTCGGTGTTTGGCTTCTATCACTTAGTTTAACATTCTCCAAGTCCATCCATGTCATGGCAGAATCTTTAATACATCCAGCTGTTCATCTATCTGTCCGTCCATCCATCCATGTATGTACACTGAGGTTGTATCTACAATTTGGCTTTTGTGGACAATGCTGCTGTGAACAAGGTGCTCCTAGTTACCACAAGGCCTCAATTTCAATTCCTGTGCGTACAAATCTAGAAGAGGCTTTGCTAGATCATATTTTTGAGGATTTTCATACTATTTTGTATAGTGGATGAGTGTGTTTACACTCATCAATAGCTCCTATTTTATACATCCTTGGCAACATTTACTGTCGTATTTTTTTAAAAAATAGCATCCATCCTAGTAAGTGGAAAATGATATGTCATAAGATTATTTGCATTTTCCTGATGGCTGTTTTATTAGATAGGTTTTAAATACCTGTTGGACATGTACATGGGTTGTCTTTTGAGAAATGTCTATTTCCTTGCCCCTTTTCAAATAAAGGGTCTTTCTTCCCTGTGTTACATAGTTGCATAGTTTTTTAGATACTAGCCCCTTATGTGATAGGGGACTTGAAAATATTTTCTCCCATTGCATAACTTGACCTTCATTTTTTTGTTGATGGTTTCATTTGCTGTGCAGACCTTTTGAATTTGATGCAATCTCATTTGTTTATTTTTACATTTGTTGATATCACATCAAAACCACATCATTTCCAAGACTAATGTCAGGAGCATTCCTTCTGTATTTCCCCCTAATAGACTTTAAGATCTAGGTCTTCTGTTTTTCTTGCATGTTGAGTTGGTTTTTGTGTGTAATGTACAGTGTAAGCCCCGAGCCATTCTTTTGCATTGCTACCATGCACTTTTCTAGTAATATCTACTGATATTCACCCTTTCCCCACTGTGTCCTCATGGTGTTCTTATAAAAAAGCAATTGAGTATACATGTGTGGATGGAGTTTATGGTCTCTTTGTTCTGTTTCGTTGGTCTGCGTGTCTGTTTCTATCTCTACATTACCAAACTGTCTATACACTTTTGTCACACAGCATGAAACCACAATGTGTGGAAAGTTTAGCTCTGTGCTTACTCTGGGTGTTCAACGGTTTTGGAGGTGTCTTAGCTAGGGTTTCTACTGCTGTGAAGAGACACTATAACCATAGAAACTCTTATAAGAAAACCAATTAATTAGGGTGACTCACTTACAGTTTAAGAGATTCAGTCCATTATCCTCATGGTAAAAAGCATGGCGGCATGCAAAATACGTGGTGCTGGCTACAGGAAGTGGACTGTAGAAGGCAACAGGAAGTGGACTGTGACACTGAGTGAAGCTAGAACAAAATAGACCTCAAAGCCTGCTGCCACAGTGATATATTTCCTTCAATAAGGCCACACTTCCTAATATTGCAACTCCTTATGAGTGTATGGGGCCAGTTACATTCAAACTACCACAGGAGGATAGTCCAGTTTTACATCAATTTTACAGTTGCTTTCCTATCTCTGTAAAAAATGACACTGGTGTTTTGATGAGGATTTACTATGATTCCTCATCTCCACCAGAGAGGTTGGATGCATGCCCAAAATCATGCTAGCCTAAATTGTATAGATCTGTGATTGAAGATGTTATTAATGATGTACGAGACATCTTTCTGGATGATGGAGTGGATGAACAAGTCCTGATGAAACTAAAAACTTTGTAGGGGAATAAATTAATGCAATCTAGGGCAGTAGATGGATTTCATTCAGAAGGGCAGCTGCTTTTGTTGCAAGTTTAGCAGCAGCATCAACCCCAGCAGCAGCAGCATCACCACCACCACCACCAGCAAGTGCAACCTCAGCAAATGGTACCTTAGCAAGCATAGACCCAACAGGTCCTTATTCCTGCATCACAGCAAGCTACAGCACCACAAGTCATTGTTCCTGATTCAAAGTTGATACAGCATATGCATGCATCAAGTATTATGAGTGCTGCTGCTACAGCTGCTACCTTGGCCCTCCCTGCAGGCGTGACTCCTGTCCAACAGATATTAATAATTTCAGGCCAGCTTCTTCAGGTGGGTGGTCTGAGCTGCCAATGGTGCCCAGTATATCTTTCAGCCTCAGTAGTCAGTTGTTCTACAACAAGTTATACTGCAGATGCAGCCTGGTGGAGTATAAGCTCCTGTTATCCAGCAGGTCTTAGCTCTACTTCCTGGGGGATTTCACTGCAGACAGGTGTCATCGTTCGTCCACAGCAAATCTTATTTATAGGAAATAAGACTCAGGTCATTGCTACTACTGTGGCAGCACCCACACCAGCACAAGCACAGATGCCTGCAGCTGGCCAACAGCAGCCACAGGCCCAGCCTGCCCAACAGCAGGCTCCATTGGTGCTGCAAGTTAATGGAACTGGGGATACATCATCTGAGTAAGATGAAGATGAGGAAGAAGACTACGATGATGATGAGGAGGAAGATAAAGAGAAAGATGGGCAGGTGGAAGAAGAGCCCTCTCAACAGTGAAGATGATAAATGATGAGAAAGGGCAGAAACTCTTTGAACAGAGAATGTTGTTGTATGCCAATATGATAAGATACACAGAAGTAAAAATAAATGGAAATTTCATCTCATGGATGGCATTATGAATCTTAATGGAAGCGATTATATATTTTCCAAAGCAATTGGAGATGCAGAGTGGTGAAGAGTTGCGTCCTTCCTTTTATAAGTAAGACAAAAGAAACTTTAAAAGTTAAAATGGACAGTTTGAAACCGGGGACATATACCAACAAAAACTTCACTTCTGCATGTCAGAAAAGCACAGTAGAAGCAAAGCTATTGGAACAAAGCTAGACCTTGACAACATAGACACTACTAACTGGCAAGCCGTGGAGCTGTAGCACCTGGGGTTGGGGGCGGGGTAGGGAGTTGTGTAGGAAAATTGTAACTCATTTTAAATACAGGAACCTGCCATTGGTAATTAGCATGTAAAGCTTTGTCTATATTCCTTTCTCCAAGTTGGGCTCAGTCAGAAGATGCTTGTTGAAATAACCTGGAGAAATTTCCCTTTTGATAGATTGAATTGAAACTGCTTATTGTATGTGGTTATATTTGATACAAATTGCATGTGACCTTTTTACAGAAGGGCAAGAATTATGGTATTGAATTTTAATTGACTTGTATAGGAAAACTGAAAACTCATAATAGGTCTTAAACATTTTTACTTGTTACTCTCCCTCAGTAATACATGCCTCTTGCTTCCCTGCTGTATGAAACATCCACTTGAGGTTTAAAGAAAGGATCAGTGGTCACAGTTGGGAGACAAGCTGACCCAGGAATGGATGTTTGTTTGAATTGGGTTTTCATGCTTGTTAAATGTAACCTAAAGACTTGAAGTCTTACCTGTGTTGAGTAGAATTAAAGTGAGAGCTTAATTTCCATATAAAGAAAGCTGTGCTCAGTTCCATACTTTAAGAAGAAACCCCAATTTGGCTCCTCAGGAATATGTTTTTATTCACTAAGGTACCACTGAGCTGAAGTTGTATTGTGAATATATGTTAAATATTTAATAAATCCTGGGATATCAGAGAGACCACACAGTCAAATCCTAGGAAGACAGCTCAGGAAATCCTTGATCCTTGAATACAAGAATAAACAGCTGAGTCAATCACACACACCTTTAATCCCAGCAAAGGAAAAGCCAGGAGTGATGACCAACATCCTTTATCCTATAACTCCAGAGACAGACCCTCTTCTGTTTCCGTGAGTTCCAGGCTACATGCCTTTAATCCTAATCTGGATGGGATAGGGTTTATAAGGGCTCTTAAAAACTGGACAAAAGGAGAAGCAACTGAAGCGACAAGCAGAAGAGACAAGGAATATGGCTAAGAAAGTTGCAAGACAGTTTGGTGAGAATTAACTGTGGTGTTTTCTTTGATATTTCAGCCTTCCCCCAATATTTGGCTCAGAATCTTCTTTTCTTGCAACCCAAAATCATGCTACTACATTGTATAATACTCTTGATGTGTGAAGGTTTTTCTTGTTGGGCTACAGTGTATGCTTAGCTGTGTATTTAGTCTTTATGTAACACTGAGATGGCATTCTGTACATTGATCTAAGAAGCATAAGGGCAGGTGGTAAGGATTGGATTTTTATTAAGCAATTTAGTAATTATGAAAGTTTCTTGTGTTTACTAGTAAAGGATTTTAGAAATTATTATTTTAACTGAACAAAATTTTTAAAAACTTTGTAATTTGAGGGGAAATTTTGGGGGTAGAGGAGGTATAGGGAGGTGAGCCACTAAATACAAATTTACCTCCCTTTCATTGGGTAGCCCTTCCAGGCCACTGATGATCTAGACTTGGGCTCCAGTTTGCACATTGGAAAGAAAGTACAGACATTGGACTTGTACATTAAAAACTCTAGACATTTACTGTGTGTGATGAGAATGTGTAGCTCTGGTTTGCTCTTGTAAGGGGCTTTAAATAATGTGGTGCTGCAGTGAGTCAGCTTCCTGGAAACTGCAGGGATGCTTGCTCATGTTCATCTCTGTTCTAGTAACTAACAAAATTTGCATTCAAGTTAACTTGCCTATTAATATTTTTTGTCTTTCATTTTTGTCTTCCTTTAATTTGACTTTATGTAGTTCCAGAAGTAACAGATAAACTAAAGTATATTGCAAAAGTTTAAAAAAAAATTGCATGGTGTGGACTTGGGGTTTAGATCATGATAGAAGGTGCAAACACCCACCACAGAGAAGACAGCAAAGGGCCTACTATGAAATACCTAAGAATGTGAGCACACTCTGGAAGCTTCCCTAGCAGGGAGATGCTTTTTCTCTGCCCTCTGCTCTTTGTATGGTTATCACAGACATCATTTATTAGCAAAAGAAATGACCTCTTGAGATCTCAGACACATGTGTAAGATCTAATTAAATAAGTGACACAAACATATTTTTCCAGAAGAAAGTGATCTAACAAATTTCCTCTAATTGGGATACTCTGTGCTGGTCCCAAAAGATGGTTGAACAATAATATATGAGGCACAGCATCAAGGCACTTATTTAACTTTAAAAACCACATCATTAACCATGGCCCTGAGAGTAATCAGCTCTGATAACTGAAGGGTGCTGACAGATACATATTTCTGGTAAAGATTACAAATTAAGTCTATTCACCTGTCAACTGCATGGGATACTTGTACTTGCTTCTAAGAGGCCATGAACTCAGACCCAGACTTCACGAATGATTGTCATTGTAGTTGGTTTGGTGTCTTTTTCAAGAGATGAGATATTGTGTATCTGCTGCCTTCCCATAGTAAAACCTTTGGTGAGCCAGAAAGTTCTGCTCTGTAGAAATGATGCTAGAGGAAATCTCAGGTTAAGGAATGACTGCTTCATTTAGAGAGAAGCAACCCTACACTGGCTTTTTGTTATGGTTGAGGAAGCATAGTAAATAAACTCAGAGCCCCTCAATACCCTCCCCCACATACATACATACAAGAGGAGAGAGATGTTTGTTTCAAAATGTTATTGTACCTGGCCAGTTACTACATAGGCAATGGCCACATTGGTTGTGGTGGCCAGTCTTATCCTGCAGTAGCCCAACACTGCTGCTGTGTTTACACCATGGGTTTGTACCCTTGCCGTCTTTGCCAGCCAGTTCCCCCATTTCCCTCCTAGCAGTGTGTAGTATAGAAGGATCAGGGATTGTGAACCACCCACATGCTGAGGCCTTATCTCTCAGTGTATATTTCAATCTCCTACTATGCCTTCCTAGACAACAGGGGTTCCAAAACTAGTAACCTTATCTCCTGACTCCTTGGATGTCAGGATATGGATGTGATTTAGATGCACACATACTTTAATGGTAGAGAGAGACAGAAGTATTGCATCTATGTTCCTAGGAGAACCTCCCTCATCCTGCAGCTTGGTTCTTCACCCCACTCTACTCTGGAAGCTGATTGTAGACTAGAATAAACTGCTTTTTGTGGGTATTCTTCTCAGTGGTAGAAACCTGCCCCCTACAGCTTATTAACAGGGCTGAGTCAGACTTTCTCAGTTAGGCATTACCCAGGGCTGCCCTTCGTGGTTAATACTGCCTTGGTTTTAGATAATTATTTGCCAAAGCACTGGTATGTTATTCACTTCTAAATTCCAAGCTATCATGTCACATTTTCCTGCTGTATTCTGGGAAACAGTTAGCAATTAAAAATCAATGGTTATGTTTAATAAAACAAGGTATCTGTTCAGAAAAGTGTTGAGCCTACCAACTTATCTGCCAACGTCCTGGGCTTGGGATTTCCTGTTGTTAATGACCTTTCACTTCCTGTGTCTCAGAAAGCTCCAGGTGTAGAGAACATAAAATAAATGCCAATATCCATGGTGTTACAGTGCTATAGTTTGTAATGTTTGAAACATTATCTATTATGTTGGTGGGAAAGGGGAGCATTACCAAAAAAGAAGAAAAAGAAAAAAGAAAAAAAAAGAGTCCTGTGAAGATGTGCTGAATGTCACCAGGCTAGTTAATGTACAGCATCATCTGACCTGTACCAGTCCACTACAGCAACTGTGTACTGTTGATCTCTTCCTGGAGCTTCTAACTCTTCTTAAAGAACTTCCAAATGAAAGAGATTAATTGTGTGTGCCCACGTGTGAACTTTTTGTGGCATCATTGACTTTAGAATCTTTGCTGAGGCAGGTGGCATTAACAGGCTGGGAACTGGGTGTAGGAAGAGAGGATTCTCCCTAAAGTGATTCTGCACAACATCTGTTAGTGCCGAGGCTCTTGAGTTACAGCTTTATTCCATAAAACAGAGATCTGAACATGCGGAAAAGGACAGCAGGGTGTGAGGAGGTGGCAAGGGGGATAGTGGATGGTGATGTGTGTGGAGACAGAGCAGAAGACTCTCGCTCGGACTTTGTGCCTCAGTTAACACTTCTGTTCTCACTAGTAATTTCTGTTGTGAACGGGTCTTTGTGGAGGATGGGTGAGTAGAGAAGCAGATTATGGATGAAGCACTGTTTTTCCACCAAATATGTCTTTGGCTCTTATGGCTCAGACTTTCCTGGATGTCATTTGCACTGTTGGGTTCATGGGGAGGCTTCCCTTTGCTGTGGAAGCCATGTGTTTCACAGCCCTATATGTGATGTGCTTTAAAGCCTTTACTGAAAGTGAAATTTATTTAAAAGAAAAGCTGTTTCTCACTTGTCAGACCAGCCGCTAGCCTGAGACTCTCTTGTTGCTCCTGGGAACTGTTATACATCTTCAGGCTAGTGCAGCAAGACCGTGGCCTTCAGGACGGGAATTTTTAGTTTTCCATAGCTATGTATGACTTTAATTATATATTTTTTTTTTCAGAAAGGAGTCTCTTACTATATGACTTGTTGAAGTGTAATTCAGATTATTATAGTAAATTCCTTAGTTAGTTGGTCAGGAATTTCTCCCTCTGAACTATATTAAAAATGAGATTATACTTAAATTGCCTTAGTTTAAAGGGTCTTTTTCTGGAACTGAACCTATTCTCTACCGGATCCTGTCTGGGGAGGGCATGTCTATACTGTTGATAGAAATTAGCATTCAAGATTTTTCCTTGTGTTGCAGCAATTGAATTTTTTTTTTTTTATTTTGTAATTGGCTAAGTGTGAATCAACCTTAGGGCCTTGACTATGTAGGCAAGGGCTTCATCACAAAGCCTATCTTCATGAAAGATTCAGAAATTCATTTAGGAGTCTCCTAAAAGAGATTTCAAAATAACCGAGAATGTCTTGCAAACTGCAAAATTCCTGAGGAAGCATAACTTCAGAGAGGACTGCAGCTTTAGATGTGTTAGGTGTATTTTCAAGTGAATGTGAATGAAGTTGAGAAAAAGAACATTGTTTAGATAACTTTACATGCATATGCATGGAGACATGACATCAGAGAATGAGAACCCATAGAAAACTCACTCAATTCAAAGCAAGATCCCAGGAGCCAGGCCAAATGAAAACAAGGTAATGAAGTGCCCCGAGGGGTTAATAAGGAAGCAATGCAGAGCTTAAAGTTACTAATGAAGCAATGGTGGGTTAAACTGGGGCTTAGCTCTGGTTGCTAATCTTAAAACATGATCAGATTTTGATAATTATGTATGTGTGTAGAATGGGTTGTGACCATATTCACTGTTCCCCCTGGCCCTTGGTGGCTCCTCCCTTTCCCAGCTAATCTTCCACTTCCCCCATGTGGAAATACAGGAAACCTGTGCAGGTCTTGTGAAGTAGCCACAGCTGCTGTGTATTTGTGATTGCCACAGCTATGCCATATCCAGAAGACAGCGTTCTGCTATTCCTCTTCTTATTCTTGTACTCTCAGACTGAGAAGACCCAGATGATCCAGATGTCTTGTTTAGGGCTAAGCAGATTGAGCAGCTGCTCATTCTCAGCACTTAGACCAGTCAGGAGACTGTATTGCTTGCTGCAGAAAAAAGCCGCTCTGACCCATGCTGACAGCACCAACTCTAGTCTATGAATTCATAGATGTTCAGAAAGTTGATTATAGCTACATGTCAACCTAGCAACATCATTATTGCAATCTTCTCTAGGGCCTGTGACCTACCTACTTACAGGGGTTAGAACAGTTTACAGCATCAGGCCTGTATTTCCTCCTTTTGGGCCTCAAATCCAATGAGGAGTGTTAGTTAAACCCCAACATTCTTGCCACTATGGACTCAGTGATCATGGTTCTTGTGACAGTGGATGATCAAGGAAAGAAAGCCATCCAGGAAGGGTGGTAAGATTTGGAAACTAGAAGTAAGGGAAGGAAGCAACATAAAATTCAAAGTCTAGGAGTCCACAGCTTCTGGGAAATACTCTCAAGAAGCAGAACCACGTTTGAATTGAATGTTTGCAATGATCAATAAAGAGAAGTCTAAGCTAGTGAGTTGGTGATTGGAGGGCAGGAATCCGTGGAGAAAGGTTCAGGTACTTTTCCCTGTCCATCTCCTCTTGATGGTCTGTTGTTTTAGATGGCCCCAGCTTTGCGCTTACTGTGGCACTCTGCTGCTCAGACTCACTCTCCCCGGCTCTGTGAAGTGTGCATGATCTCCAGAAACCTTCATGGCTCCCTTGCCATGGGGAAGAATCAGCACGGCCAGGAGATCGGGAAGAAAGACACTAAGAGTGCCAGGGAGGTTAGGAGGCTCTGGACTGGTGAGGTGATGGGTCAGGGCAGCAGTTAAACTGCATGTTACTGGATCCTCTGCCGCCTCCAGCCTCTTCCTCAGACAGAGACAGCGACTAAAATCACTATAGGACTTTGCAAATGAGCAGACAATGACTTGACTGGGAGGCCAGGTTCTCTGCTCCTCAGATCCATATCCGTCACCAAATGCCCTCTGCATCACTGCCTGAGGGACTTTCGTCTGTCCCAGGTACCCAGTGTTCCCCTAAATTGAAGTTGTTAGTTCATCAGCTGTCTATTCTTAAATGACAGCCATTCCCTCTTGGCACCCAGGCTTGTTCCCACTACAGTGCCTGCTTCCTAGGAACAGAGCAGAGCAGCCCTCACTTCCTTAGGCAAACCACAAGAAGGACGTCTCTTCCTCAGTATCTTCTGCTGGCCCCCTCGGCTTCATTTCTGGGTCTCTGTCCCCTGTGCACTTACTGAATTTTGTTTGGTCATTTACCCGTTTTTGTGTCCAGCC
>PVIH01011165.1:0-31877 GCA_004025045.1 Sigmodon hispidus | reverse complement strand
GAGGAGGCAAGAGAAAGCAGCCTCATTTCCAAATGATGTACCTATGGACTCTGTATTAGTTACTAATGTGATCAAATACCTGGCTAGGGACAATTTAAGGGAAGGAAAGGTTTATTTAGGTTGATCGCTTTGGAATGCAGTACTTTTTGGTGGGGGAAAGCAGGGAGGCAGAAACAGGAAGCCACTGATCACACTGTGTGCAGTCCGCAGTCAGAGGGAACATGAACCCACTGGACACACTGTGTGCAGTCTAGAGTAAGAGGGAGCAAAAAGCCACTGAACACACTGTGTGCAGTTTGGAATCAGAGGAAACATGAAGTCACTGGTCATACTGTGTGCAGTCTAGAGTAAGAGGGAACATGAAGCTACTGGTCACACTGTGTGCAGTCCAGAGTAAGAGGGAGCTGACTACAGGTGCTCAATTGGTTCCTTCCTTTGCTTTTACTTACTGGCCCTCAGGTAATGGTGTCATCACAGTCATGGTGGATCCTTCTTGGTAAATCCTCAGTGGGAACTTCCTCAACGGACAAGCTCAGGGCTTTGTTTCCTAGGAGATTCCAAATCTCACCAAGTAGGCAATCCACAAGCAATAAACACCACAGGCACTTTTACCTTTCCCCAACTCTCTTCCACAGAGTGAAATTTCACTGTCCTGCACACAGGTAGTGAGTGAGGTTACCCTGCCAGCTATTGAACAACTTACAAAGGTTATTTAAAAACTTAAAAAAAAAAATGTTTTGTAAGGAGTATTCCCAAGCATGAATCTAATTTCTTACTAGAACATTCTCCTGTCAGAGTCGTCTTAATAATCTCTGTGGGGTGAAGTGAGCTGGGCTGGCATCGAGAAAGAAGGGGCCCAGGGACCCCTTTCAAGGCTCCCACCTCCCACAGAGCCAACTTCGGCTTCCCAGGCAGAATCAGGTGGGTGAGTTTCCCACTGAGCCTGAATAAATCAAGTGAGAAAACGAGTGGCGCTGTGGGTTTCCAACAGTTAATTTTTTCCTGTGGTTTGTCTAACAAACAAAGCAAGGGTAGGTTTCAAACTTCAATTTCTGCGGCGCAGCAGGGCTGCAGGAATAAAGCAGCAGTTAAAAGCTGGCAACTTGATTCAGGGGCAATCAATCTAACATCTCAAGGGATTGCTTGGTGAAGTAGATCCAAAAGTAAGAATGAGGTTCATGGGTTAAGGCTTTGGTTTGCCTCCAAGTTTGCTCTAATGCACTGTGTGTCTGAGTCTGTGTTTCAATCTAGTCCTGGCTTTGTAGAGAATACACATCAGATGATCTGATGTAGGAATTTACCAAGACATGTGGGGTGATTATAAACTTCACATTAATAAGACATAATGCATGATCATCTTTTACTGTATACTAGCCATTCCCAATACAACACACTCTTGTCTATCAGCTTTTAAAATTTACCAATGCAATGGGATGGCATTTATCCTGTTTATAACTCTTGGTGGCAATCTGTATATTGCCTTGTGTTATTTTAATTCACATATGTTCTTTGAAGAATTTCCCAATTTAATTATTGCCAGGAGGTATATCCTCTTTGATTAATATCCATGCTTTTTCTTTTTCTCCTTTCCAAGTTTTCCCCTTTAAAAATGTTATCCCTTGTCTTTATCAGGCCAGATTTTCATTTTAGTCTTGAGACCTTTTGGACTTATCATCTATGTTTCATTAGTGTTTCAGCCATGGTGTCTCAGAATTCCTCATTCCTTCATATGACTCAGCCATTTATATGACTGAATTTATATTTCTTTAAACTTTCAAGCCTTTGGTTAAATAAATACATGCTACAAAACACATAAAAATTCTTTAGTTTGGATGAAAAGGAATGTGTTAGAAAAGAATACAGTCCTTATAAACATGTTTATGCACTGTAATAAGTTTAAAATAGATGGTGTGTTTAACATTACACAGTGCAGAGATTCTGAGTTTAATTTTTAAAAGATTGAGTAAATACACACTCAGAATTCCTGCAGTTCTTAAAAACAGTTCTTATCTACCTGTCAAGTGTCTGTGTCAACATCTACAGGTTAGCAGGTGACATGCTTTAACCCAGTCAGTAAATCCTTGTCTGTTTATCTGGAGTGATCATGTGAAAGTCATATCCAGCTGAACCTTGGAAAAACAGACACATTTCACACAGAATGAAAATATAGGAAATAGAGGTTTCCAACAATGTATCTGTCCAGAAGTCTTGAGAAGTTTGATTCATATACAACCAGAATTTTTTAAAATCTGATTCTCAATCCTATGCTTTAGAGCAATAGTATCAGATAAAATATTTGTTGACCAAAATATTTTTTATCAAATGTTGCCCATGAATCAATTGAGATCCTCCCTCCCAATCTGTAAGGAATGCTAGTATTTTTTAAAAAAATTACAGAATCATTTATCAAGTGACAGACAGCTGGCATCTGTGCCCTCCCAGGTGGCCATGAGTCCCTCCCGCACACCTACTGGGTCAAATGCTCTCTGCTGTTTTCTGACTTGCCTGCCTTTACTCTGGTGGTGAGCACATGTGACTTCCATGGTTCAATTAACTTCTGCAATACAACTTTTGTCCCAGTCTAGACAAGAGCATGTTGTCTCTCAGTTTTGCTTTCAACTGGCCTGTACTTGTGCCATCTGGTGGAAGGAGGTAGAAATGATGCTGGACCTTTAGGAGGACATGGATGAGTTCACCTTGTCTTTTGGAATCTGATCTCCACCATGAGACAAGCATTGTTGGTTTGTAAGCAAGAGTGTATATACCTTCATCTAGCTGGTGTTAACCCTACAGCATCCATTCCTGGCTATTCTACCAGCTCATCACAGAGCACTGGTGGACTGGACCATCAGAAGTTCTGCTTAGCAGCTCTGTGAGCTAAATGAAGTCTTTTTATTTTGTCACTGTGTTTTGTGGTTGTTAGTCACACTGCACTGCCATGGAGATATAATGGACACACTGACATATTAATTTCAAGAAGAAAGAGATCAAGTGAATTACAGTTATAAAAATAAACATGACTGGAAGAAAAATCAACCACTGCAGCAAAATACAAAAGAAGAAGTAAAACTGCTTTAAATTTCAGAGCACCAATACACTTAAGTAAAAGTTTTGATGAATGTGTTTTAAATTGTTTCTTTGTACACACACATACAAACACAGATGCGCACACACACATTTTTTTTTACAAAGATTAGATGATACTATACAGAGCTTTTGCATTCTTCATTTTAAATCAGAAATACACTGTGTACACTTCCGTGTTGACAAATTTGTTCTATTAATTTTAATGTCTAATATCTCATATAGACATATTGACAGTTATCTTGTAATTTCCTTATTTATACAGATTTTTATTTGCTTTTAGAATTATAAATAATTCTGTGAACACCCTTGTGGCCATTTCATGCAAATTATCCTTGGACTGAATTCCTAGAAACTGACTGAGATAGCTGGAGATTAAATATATTTTTAATTTTTTTCAATGTCAAAGAATAAACATTTTTCAAGTTACAACTCTTAGGATACACAGCATTGTTGCACAAAGCATGGGCAGGAACTCAAACAGTTTTGAAACAGGAAGTCAGGAATTGATACATAATCCATGAAAGAATTCTGCTTATTGCGTTGCTACTCACGGCCTCCTATGCTAGTGGTTTTTCTGCTTTCTTTCTTTTCTTGCTTTCTTCTTTCTTCCTTTTTTATTTTTTAACTGGGCATTCAGCTAAATTCTTTCCTTGTTATTTAGACAAGAAGGGGAAAATGTTTCAGAATATTCCTTTACACTATGCGAGTATTTTAACTTTTATAGTGCTATGTTGCACTGCCAGTGCTAAATTGCCTGCAGAAAGGCTGTATTTTTCTTATGTAGTTATAAGAAACCAAAAACATGGGGGCCTGATAGAGAGAGGAATTTTATTATAAATGACAAGGTGAAGAGAGAAAATTTTTATAGTTAAGGAGAAAAGAAAATGTAATGAATAAGAGTCTGAATAAAATGCTCAACAGGTTGATTTTCTAAGGGTGGTTAATATAGGAGCAGACTGAGAAAAGACTTTTGTGATAAAATTTATAATGGGTAGAAAGTGTGTCACAGAAATAGAATGAACAATAATTCAAACAACAACTTGAATTGACTAGTAGTTAGCTAGCACTACCAAGCATTTTCTGTCTATATGTGCGCGCGCGCACGCATGCACACACACACACACACACACACACACACACACACACAGAGAGAGAGAGAGAAAGAAAGAGAGAGAGAGAGAAACTATAAACTTATTTGTAAGTATGTCTTCCACCTTTGCAGTTTAATAACCATTGAAAAGCAGTTGAACAAAACCAGCTTTTATTGCAGATAATAATAAGTTGAGGACATTTTTATTTGGGAAGATAATAAATCAAAGGTACCCTGATTTGAGGGTGCCTATAAGATGAGAACTCCATTATTTCTGAGTTTATATAGAAAAAAAAGGGCAGTCTAGAGGAGCCCACTACCCAGCTCCCAAACAATCACACAGAGGCTATTCTTTCTTAAAAATGCCCAGCCTTACTTAGCTTATCTCTAGCTAGCTTTCCTTTGCTTAAATTATCCCATATACTTTTTGCCTCTGGGCTTTTAGTTATTTCTATTTTTGTATATCTTCTCTTTCCTTCTTATTTCATGTCTGGCTGTATAGCTGGTTGTGTGGCTGGCACCTCTGGCATATTCTCTCCTACTTTTCTCTCCCCTCCCCTTCTCTCTCCTCCCCTCCCCTCCCTTCCCCTCTCCTCCCCTCTTCTCCTTTTCCCTCCCCTCCTCTCTCCCCCTCCCCTCCTCTCTCCCCCTCTCCTCTTTTCTTCTCTTCCTGCATTTATTCTCCATGCCTGGAAATCCCACCTATTTTTCTCTCCTGCTTATCTATTGGCTGTTCAACTCGTTATTAGGACAATCAGGTGTTTTAAACAGGCACAATAACACACCTTCACGGAATTAAACAAATGCATCATAAAAGAATGCAACACAGCTTTGCATTATTAAACAAATGTTTCACAGAATAAAGGAATGTAACACATTGTTAGCTAATATTCCACAACAGGGGAGTGAGGCATGAAGGGTGCTCTGTTTTGGAGATTGAAAAAAAAAAAAAGAGAACCTGCTTAGTCAATAGCGACATCCTCTGTGAACAACTGGCCATGGGATCCAAGTCAGGCAGAAGACTCTGCTGGACTCCTTGGCTTTGAGAGATTAGCAGGGAGAAAGATGATGGATGGAAATGATCTTAAAGTGTTTCTCAAGGAGTGTCCTAAAGGTTCAAAGACAGCTTGAACCAAGGTTGGTTGTAAAGTAGATCCTCAGAAAGTTCAGATACTGTGTTCAAGCAAGACATGTATGACTCAGAGGACAACTGCCTGTGAGTTATTGGTCAGGGACATCCCAGAAACAATGCCAACTATTCATTACTCTTGACTCGCCACTATAACTATATAGTAAGATCTTATTGCTGAAGACACAACATACTTTGGTTGAAAAACATAGAAAAATCAATTGCAAACTGACAGGGAAACTTCCTTCTGGACAACTTCCATAGGGCTAGAACATATTGTATAGGCCAATGGGAGAGAAAAGATATAAATGTCTCATCTAGTGCTGGATTTTGCACACAGAAATACTAACCTGCCTAGCAAAATGTGTCCATTAATGCAACAATGGCATGACTGTCATGAGGTAGCCAACTTCTTTCTCTTTGTATTTGAGGCCTGCTTCACAACAGGGAATTCATGCATAATACTAGCCAAAAGCCTGTGGCCAGAGACATCTCAGGCCTTAGTGGAGAACCAAATTGTTATGCCAAACTGCCTTCTAAATATTTAATGTTTATTCTCATTGACCTGGGCTGCTCTCAAACTTGCTGAGAGACACTTCTGATTTTCAGGAGTCAGCAGTGAATGCAAAGACTCATAACTTGTCAAAGTGTTGAGCATGAATGTCTGTAAGAGCTCATTCCTAAGTGAGATGTCTATATCAACACCTCACTCCCATTCATGAAGCAGGGTTCATTGTGAAAGGGGACGGAAAGCATTGGAAGATGAAGCTGAGTGCTTTGAAATGCTTCCTTTTAGACATGACATGGCCATCACACTCATGCATTCACAGTAGCTAGTCATTACATGCACAAGATCAAGTCCATCAAGAGTTCAACATGGAGTGGACAGAGTTTCATGCAGCCCAATTGATAGTGGCTTAGTGACTTTGGGGTGTGTGACCAATAGCATTGGCCTATGTTCCAGTGGATGCTCCCACACTTGTGTTCACACAGGCAGTACTAATTGAATGCAGCAGGATGTATTTTGTAAAGATGTGACATTGGGATGGGAATGTATTGGAGGCTTCAAAGGAGTTGAAGGAAAGTATGGAAATAATATATCCTATACATGTATGAAATTCTTAAATGAATACATTTAAAAATAACTCCTAAGAAGGAAATGTGTGCCTTGCATGGTTAGCTGATCTCTTTTATTCTTGCCATGACTTCCATCATCTGTTAAAGAAATAATTTTATTTGTTACTTTATGCTTTTATCTCTACTAATCTACAAACTATTTGAAGGAATGGATTATGTTCTCAGTAAGTGCTTGTACTTGGCACTCAAAGATACTTCATCAGTTTTATTGAATGGAAGGAAGGTTATATTTCAACCTAAAAAGCAATGACCTTAGTACAGGGTGTGGAAGATCAAAATGGCAGCATTATATGAAGAAAAGGCTTTAAGGTGTGTATATGTATGTGTGTGTCTGTGTATGTGCATGTTTGTGTGTGTCTGTGTGTGTATGTGCGTGTCTGTGTGTGTGTACATGTGTATATGTGTGTGTATGTGTGTACCTGTGTGTATGTGTGTACGTGTGTGTGTATATGCATGTCTCTGTGTGTATGTGTGTGTATGTGCATGTGTCTGTGTGTACGTGTGTGCATGTATGTGCATGTCTGTGTGTGTATGTGTATGTATGTGTGTGTCTGTGTGTACATGTGTGTATGTGTGTGTATGTGCCTGTATATGTGTGTATGTGTATATATGTGTGTGTATGTGTGTATGTGAATATATGTATGTATATGTGTGTATATGTATGTATGTGTGTGTATATGTGTGTATGTGTATATATGAGTGTGTATGTGTGTACGTGTGTGTATGTGTGTGTATGTGCATGTCTGTGTGTCTGTGTGTATGTGTGTGTATATGTGTGTACGTGTGTGTATGTGTGTATGTGCATGTCTGTGTGTATGTGTGTATGTGTGTGTATGTGCGTGTATGTGCGTATATATGTGTGTATGTGTGTGTATGTGTGTATGTGTGTGTGTGTATGTCTGTGTGTACAGGAGTGCAAGAACAGCAGAAGGAAGGATGCACGTGGGTAGTTATCTTGAGGAATCTAATTTATCTAATTTCAGTAAAAACAAGGCAGTAAAAGGACACTCACCTCATACAAAATATTAGCAAATCAATTTAAGAATGTATTTAAAATTATATTATGACCAAGCATGACTTTCTTCCATAGAATACAGGGGCGGTTTGCTGTCGGAAATATTCAGCACTATCAGTGTAATTCAAAACATCAACTAATAGGGTAAAACCCAACTTTTTGAAAGTGGACAAAAAGAAAAAGATCGAATTCAATGCAATTCCGAGTTTTAAAAAATGCCTTTACAAAGTCTTTTGTTTCCTTTATTAATTAGGGGAAATAACCACGTATTTTGTAGCTTTAAATGCACAAATAGTAATGAAAGGCAAAAGTCCAAAGTAAGATTTTCAGGGGTCGGGTTCTGTTTTTCTGTTTTTCAGTGGTCAGCAGTTAATACAAATTCTCACAGCTGGTCCAAGTGCTGGGACTAAATGTCTATGAGTGCTCAGCCTCCATGGGCATCTATATCAACACCCTGTTCAGCTCACGGCCCAGGGACCATTGTAAAGGGGGATGGGAGACTGCGTGAGTGCCCTGCCCACCTCCTCGCCTCGCCTTTTCTCTCCTGCTCCACTAACTACATTGAGGTTTTCCTTATCCTCTGCACTGGCACTAACTCAGTCGCTTCTCCTTCACTAACCAGAACATCCCTTCGCTTCTCACACTCACAGGTCCCAGTGGCAGGATGTGGGTATCTCCGAGGGACCATTGTTTAGTTTTTCATAGGAAGAGCGGAAATAGAATAAGCATAGCTTTGCACAGTCACCGTACCCCGTCACTGCTTGCTGTAGCCATGTTCAGCTCTGCCATGTTCTTCCACACTGCGGCTGATGGCAAGCCCTTGTGCCCTGTCTTGCTTAAGCTGTTTTTAGAAAAAGTTCTAAAGACAGCAGAAAAATTTTGTGCCCTGAGCACTGGAGAGAAAGGATTTGGATATAAGGGTTCTTCCTTTTACAGAATTATTCCAGGATTCATGTGCCAGGGTGGTGACTTCTCATGCCATAATGGCACTGGCGGCAGGTCCGTCTATGGGGAGAAATCTGAGGATGAGAACGTCATCCTGAAGCACACAGGTCCTGGCATCTTGTCCTTGGCAAACACTGGACCAAACACAAATGGTTCCTCTTTTTTTTTCTCTCTCTTTTCATCTGTATCACCAAGACTGAGTGATTGGATGGTAAGCATGTAGTTTTCAGAATGTGAAAGAAGGGACGAGCAGCATGGAAGCCATGGAGTGATTTGAGTGCAGGAATGGCAAAACCAGAAAGAAGATCACGGTTCTGACTGTGAGCAACTCTAATTCTTTCGGCTTGTGGGCTTCATACCCACTAGACCAGTCCTTCTGTAGCTCAGGAAAGCACCCCACCCACCTGCTCACAGTGCTCTGTGTAATGTCTGCTCTCACTTCAGTTCTCTGGATTCCAAATTCTCACCAGTCCTCTCCAAGTCTAGCTGGATTGCAGAGTTAAATTTATGATTAGGAATAAAAACTAAATAAGAACTTTTTAAAAAACAAAACAAAACAGAATAGCTACTTTGGTGGTCAATTTTATGGTATTCCTTAACGCTGAAAATTGGCAATGTTTGAACTCTGTTTTACATGTGGCATAATGCAGGGGAAGCAGAGCTAAGCTACATAGGGCATTGTCATTTACACTGGGGAAGAAAGCTTTTAGGGCCTTTCTTTCAAAGGACAGTGGATTGTGCGTAGTAGTGAGAACACAGTCTTTGGAGCTGGAGATTTTTAGATTTGACTCCTAATGCTGCCATTTCCAAGCTAAATGGTCTCACACAAATTAGTTACGCTTTCTGATTTGCCTCTTCGTCTCAGAACTAACACAGTCACACCACTTAATGAGAACTTATCATTTAATCCATGCTCAATACTTAGTACAGTGTTTTCTGTATGGTCTGCTCTGGGCATATACAGGGAGAGAAAGAAAATGTTGACACTGGTGGAGACTAGCCTAGTTCATAGTGGACCTAAATGCTCAGTGCAGTATGTGAAGTATTTGGAGTACAAAGGCAACTTATACCCATTAGAGGACAAACCCAGGCCAGAACACTGAGGAGGAGGTAAGAATATGAGATAGAAGTTTTTGGCTTTGTTTTTTGTTTTTTGGCAGTGATTGCTCTCAAACAACTAAGTAGGCAGGCCAACCCATCTCACGAAAGGGAAAGTCCCATCTCATGAAGCTTCTAGAGAGCTTGGAAGGCCATTAGGCAGAGGTATGCCAGAGAGGTTCCTGTCTGAATTATAATTAGTGACATTATTATATTTTATTTATTTAAATATTTAATTTGGTATTTTCAAAACACATACACATTAGCAAGACAAACCACAGAGGAACCAGATATAGAGAAGGTGTGAGAGAGGAACTACATCCTGCTGTCTAATTGTATCCTTCTGGGGTGATCAGTGTTTACTGGCTTATGTTTTTATTGCAAGCCTCCCCCAGTACCCCTGTTCCCTCTGTACTTGGTATTGGACCTAGGGGGTTCTTGCATGCTAAATGAGTGTTCTGTAAGGGTGTTATGTTCACAGTGCTTTTACATTTTTTTTTCAGTGAGATGGGGGTCTCACAAAATTTTTCAGCCTGGACTTCAGCTTACTCTATAGCCCAAGCAGACCTTGAACTTCTGCTCCTTCTGTCTTAGCCTTTTAAGTATTTGAGATACACACCTGCATTCCAGGCCTGGCTATGTACGCATGAAAACTTAGGCAAATGTGCACACACACCACTGCCCTCATTTATCTGCATTTAATGATCATGAGATCATATTTGTTATTCAGCAAGGTGACACTTTTCACTTACTGTGAGAATATGTTGGCTCTAAATATCATTCACTATATATGGGCACTGGACAGTTTAAACTGGTAAAAGAATGGTTTCCTATTCAATTCCCTATCCTTCTGCTGCTGTTTGCCATAAACTCTTGTGTGAATACTATTATAGAAAAGTAAACATGAAGTCAAGAAGTTAATACAGTTGACACCAGAAGGTAAACTTTAGAAGCTTCTAGGAACAACAGACTTAGAGACTGAAAAGATTGCCCAATTTGGCTTCTGTTGAGGAGGATCATGTAACAGGTTAAAATACAGGTTAATCATGGCCTGTCCTTAATCTTTAAGGTCTATCCCATAGAACTGAACTCAGCAGGTTGTATGAACATATGTTAAAAGATGCTTATTATTGCCTTGTTTCAAGAGACACAAAGTGGGAAAATCATTATTGTTAATGATTAAACCATATGTTGAATAAGAATTGAACTATCTAGTAGAATACTGTGGTGGTACATTTTTAAAGTCAGAAAGTGATCATAGGGCAATCATAATTTAATTTACTATAAGAAGTATTTTAAAATTATAGAAGCAACAAGAAATTGGTAAATTCAGATCCCAGAGTTAAAAACATCTTTCATGTTTCTCAGAGTGTATTCATATTGTACTGGTCTATTTCCAGCATGTGCTCACTGTGCCCCCACACGCATACACTCCATATGTGTATGTGTATATAATTTATATCTGTATAGTTATACATATTCACTTTTACATTACCATTTTTTATAGTCAACATTATATGGTAAGCCCTTTCTTCTGATTAAATTATATTAAAATATTAATCTTATTAGAAAAATTAATAGTTTTTTACTCAGGTTTTTGTACAATTTGATTTGCCACTAGAAGTTGGGATTATTTACAGCTTTCAGTGTCTAAAATAATGTAACAGAACCCTGGCAAAGCTGAAGGGGTTGTAAATGGTGTGACCATTGGGGAAAACAACTTGGCAGGTTCTTAAAAATGAAATATGAA
The DNA here is from genome assembly GCA_004025045.1 of Sigmodon hispidus. Lineage (NCBI taxonomy): Eukaryota > Metazoa > Chordata > Mammalia > Rodentia > Cricetidae > Sigmodon > Sigmodon hispidus. The sequence continues at coordinate 20,626 of PVIH01011165.1, read as the reverse complement.
CTATTATACAGCCCAACTGAACTCTTGAACATTCCTCCCGAAGAAATAAAAACTTACAGTCACATAAAACCCAATTGGTGAATGTTCAAAGCAGCTTTCTTCATAATAGCCCCAAGCCGGAAACGACTTCAATGTCTTTCAAGGGTGAAGGGCTAAGTTGTCTGTGGATGGCATGGCGTACCACTCAGCAATAGAGGGAAGAGTGCTGTGGATATGCAGAGATTCCTCAGGGCCACTCCATGTTTACTCCACAGGAGTCCATGCCCACCTGCAATTAAAAGTTTAAAATAACAAGCATGATCATAAGTATCATATGTAGATGTGTATTTGTCTCTCTAGCTGTATTCCTAAAGATGAATTTTCACTGCATTTTAAAGAGTTTGATTCTACTTTCAGGCTGATTGTTAGAAACTTTGAACAGTTACACAAAGCAATGAATTCAGGTAGCACCAGAAAAGTAGATACAAGTTTTCTATGCCGAGAGCTACTGTTGCTGAGTTCTTAACTGCTGTGTGGGCAACTCCCTTTCTCTTCAAGCTCCCAGAGCTGGTGGAGAGTCTCCTCCTGTTGTGTATACTCATGACGACTCAGAGAGTCAAGGTAACTGGCCAAGACTGGCACTTTATAAGTGTTGTGTCTGAGACTTTTCCTAGGTTGGCTTAGTGCCAAATCAAGTGTGTTAATTACTATTGCCATCTTGAATTTTTGTTCCTACCAGCTATTGAGTTGCCAACAGTCCCGAGACTGTGAAGATGTTAGCCAGAGTTGGAGGAAAGAATGACTTCCAGGAGAAGGCTGGAGTCTTGGAAGAGCTAGAGTTTTGGTTGATATTTCTGGAAAGATTATTCACTCTAATCTTTTCCTTTGACCCCCTCAGTTCTTTAGCATCTTGTCAAACTAAATGATAATCCCAGGACTTTGTACTTTGAACTGCCCTGTCTCCCACTTGCTTCTAAAGCACAGGAGAGGTTGATTGTGTGACAGTGGTACCTTGCCATCTATGGAAAGTTTTTAACTTTTATGTTTGCTGCATGCGTAATTAATTTCTAACTATTTGGAGGCCATGCTGATTGTGAACAAAGGGATGAGAAAAAGCACTGCATTCACCACATTAAAGGCAGAAGTGCAGGCATTTCATTGTTTTGAACGCTGAGCTTGCCATCAATATTAAATGTTTCCCAGTGCGTCTCATTTAAAAAAGCTTTTTTGGGGGGTGGGGAGGTTGTACCACTTCAGGATTCTGTTTATGTGCTGAACTGAGTCCTGCAGGAAAATAATGTTTTTATGATAGGCCTTTGTGTAGGTAGGACTATATTTTACTCAGAACTTATTAATTTGATCTATTTTCACAATACTTCAAAGCATGGCTAATAACATTTAAATTAGCCGCTCTCAATTTCTTCTAGTACAGAAAAATTTAGACAATAATCTACTACTGTTTCAAGGACTGACATTAATGATTTTTATATAAAAGTTATTGTCTTAATTCTATTGAGATGAATGCTTTAGTAATTTGTGCCAGTTAAAAAAAAAAAAAAAAAAAAAAAGTGGCTTAAGAGTTCTGCATCACGGTAACTGTGACTACCTGGCTCTAAAAACATTGGTTAATTTACAGGGTATGGTGAATCATTTGTCCAGTCTCTGATTTTCATCCATTTCTCTGTATTTAAGCACATTACTTCACAATTGTCTAATTACCCTGATGTCGAGCCTTCCTTCCTAAAACAAAGCTACATGGATTCTTATTTCTCAGCCTGGAACAATTTGTACTCAGCCTAACCTACTTTTGGTGTGTGTGTGTGTGTGTGTGTGTGTGTGTGTGTGTGTGTGTGTGTAAGATACTTTCTTTGGGGAGAAGATAACTCTGAATGATGACAATAGGACTTGAATAATTTATGAAATAGAAAATAATACATCTCATATTTACCCTAATCTCTGTAACATCCTTTGCCCCCTTTTCTGTGTTTTTTGGATAACTACTAAGTATTGAGCATAAATCTTCATCCAGCTGCCCAGAAAGATGCCTCATTCTTTGTCCAGGGTTGGGAATCTCTCTGCCTCACTCCTGGTCCATGTTCTAAAAGATTGTACATTGCCAAAAAATGCAGAGATGTAAGTGCAGATATAATGAACATCTTAGGATAGAGGTGGTTGAGTTCTTGGAAGTGAATAGAAGTCGTTGGATCTAATTGTGAAGCCCAGCTGTTTATAGGAGGGATGCACGTAGTGTTTATGAGTTTGGATGTTCTGCTTTAGCTTTCCAGGACCATATGCATAAACTATGCTCCACCCAGGCATGCCCTGGAGTGGGTAAGGCAGTTGACTTCAGTCCATCTGCACAGATTCCTTCCCTAGGACCAAGCCAGCACTATAATCCTGTTCCAGTGGTGGAAGGTGCTTCCCCCTTTAGCAGGCTCTGGAATAGGATCTTCACGGTGGTCCTCAGCATCCGTTTTACAATGTCCTGCCATTCATGTGAGTCATATGTAATTTTCCATGCTTTCTCTCATTTCAGACTCTCAGAAGCAGTGAACAGAAACACTAGAAAGGTCAGTGACATACTAGGGTATACTCTCTAAAACTGGGGCCACAGGCACCATCTCACTTCTCACTCTTGTGAAGGAGCGTTTACAGAAGAATGTAGCATCAGCTGTAGAGGTACTACATTATATTCAATGGAAAGTTATAAATAAATGTACTATTTTCTTGGAAATTACAAATAATCAATAATGACTATAAGTAAAAAGACACTTAATAAACAAATACACTTACGTTTAAAAAAAACTTACTGTCTAAGATTTATATATACAGAAAAGGCTTTAGAACCACAAAGCTAAACGGTAAGTTTTATTGATGCTTCAAGGAACTAACAGGCATGAGACTGAAAAGGAAGAGTTCCTATGGAGTCCTATGTGTTCTCGGTATCCTACCCAGAGGCTCATGCCGCTGCTGTGTGCAGAGATGGAAACACCAACAGACACCTCAGTAATATCTGGTATCTGGATGTTGGGATTTGAGGTTTTCATTTTTTATTTATACTTTAGTTTTATATTTTCTGATTATACACAGAATAATTTTTTTATTATTCTGCAATATACTGTCTCTTCTCGAAGGGAAGGGAGTAACTGAATGGAATGAGTGACAGCACAGTTTGCTAAATCTGGGACCAAAGACACTTTGCATTAGAGGGGTCTCTGAGTAGCTCTGGTGCCATAGCTGTTAGCAGAATTTGAGGTTTGCCCTTGGCTCATGTCCAGGTTGCCTTGCACCCTGGCTACATGTTAGAATAATCTAATACCCTTTGAAAAAAGTTTCCTGATGTTGCGATTTAAAAGTAGAACATCCCTCACAGACACCCTTTGAAGAAGATTTTCTGATGTTGTGATTTAAAAGTAGAGCATACCTCATAGACTCATGAGTTTGGACACTTGCTTTTCAGCTGGTAGTGCTGGAGGTCGTGGTAGAGGAAGTGGGTTCCTGGGGTTGGGTCTTGAGATCATATAGCCCGGTTTCAGTTTGGCTCTCGTTCACAATGATGTGGCTCATGCTCTGCTATGATACCTTCCCTGTCATGGTGACGTCATCTCCTCAAATGGCATGGCAAAATCATTTCTCCTTTTCCAAGTTATCTCTTGTCAGGTATTGTTTCATAGCAATGAGAGGAGTAACTCACATAGCTGGACACTGATACGCATATCTGAAGTTCCTAGGCTGTTCTGTGAAGCTGCCCTCAGAGCCCTTGCTAGAACCGTGCTGAGGCTCTTAGAAAGGTCTGACAATGGGCACATTTTAGCAGCTAAGAATGCAGGGGCCAGGGTCTCTGGCAGGAGAACTCGAGGCTAATGAAAATGCATTTTATGACTGTCTGGTTTGGGACCTTAATGTGTTGTGGCAAGGGTTACATGTCACTGTTGTCAGCCAGGTGTTCAGGCTGAATGTGTCCTTCTCTGAGGTGCAATGTGGGATAATAGCTCTCAGTGAAAATTATGCAGCATGAGGCTATTGTTTACATGAACTCTTAGGGAACAGGAGGTTTTGCTTGGTTCCTCATGGTACACAATTCCAAGAATCTACGTTACACCTGGTCTGCTTGTCAATTCTATTTCTTACCACTCAATATACCAATTTATTTGAAAAATATGGTTTAAAAGTGCCAGAGCAACATATCACACAGCTCTTGCAACTCATGCATGTCATATATCTTGTTGGACAACAGGAGAGGTGACTCACATTTATCTTTTCTCAGGCTCCTCATGGCTGGGAGCTGGATCCTCGGGCTCCTTCTAGCTAGGAGCTGGGTCCTGGGACTCCTCCTGGCTGGGAGCTGGGTCCTGGGGCTATGCTGGCTCAGAGAATGAGGTTGTGAAGATGATCAGGAGCCAAGAAGGAAAGTTCTGGATGGAGTTTGGTGCTGGCTCTGGTCTGAAGTTAAGCTATGGGTGCTGGGCATGTCTGCATTGGGTCTACTTAGTTACTATCACAAACAAGAAGCCTAGTTTTTTGGCAGTGGCCATAGATGAGGAACCAAGTAGGCTTAAGGAATGTGACACAAAATCCTGCTGTTTTCAAGGTGGGGTGTGAAGATACATGGCCAGACAAAGGGTGGGAACTGAAACATTTCTGCCTTCCCTGAAGGTCCCTGAGACCCACGTATCTCTGTTTCAGATGATTTATCTTTAAATACACATCACCCTCTGGGGCAGTGGGAGAATCATTACTGTACCTGTCTGGCTTAGAGTCATTTAATGTTACACAAAATTCATTCTCTCTTTCTTCTTGCCCTTGGCACCCAGTGAGACACAAAGATTTTGTAGATACAAGTATTTTCCATGGAGCGTATGAATAATACCACTTGGCAGAAGACCCGAAGAAAGACTCAGACTGCAATGTTTTCTAGTGACTTTACATACAATGAGCCTTAATTACTGGAAAGTCTGTCAAGAGTTTATTCCCACATGTGTCAACACTTCCTTAATATACTATAATTCATCATGTTTGCATGGCAGAAACAAGGCACTCCGTGTCCTTACACTCATCCATCTCCAAGTGTGGGTCTTGAACTGCGTATCCCCACTGAGCATCTTCATCTGGTGCACAAAGTACAGACGGTAGAGCAATGAAAGGGCGAGGTCCCTGGAGTTGATCAAAGTCGTCCATCACAGACCACTTCAGCCTACACTCTGGAGAGCTCTCCTTCCAAAATTCACTGCTTTGTCAAAGGATGCTCACATAATAACTCCAGTAAATCCTGGAAGGCATTTTAGACAGAAATCCTGGGGAAGAAGAAATCCTATCATTTACCCCATGACAATTTTATTCATTGAATTCATTTTCATGCTAGTTACATAATTAAATTAAGACAGGAATTTATTTCTTTTTAATTAAAAAAAATGGAATGCCTTTGGGTTGGAGAAAAGATGGTGGGAAGGGAAAAGAGAGGTCTAGAAAAACACCACATCTCAATTGGAAGTCATTTGAAATGCCGTGTTATGTTTTTGGGATTGTCTCTCAACCCTGGGGCTCTTCAGTAAGTTTAGAAATGGGATGAGCCTGGTCTGGGATGGTTCAGGAAAGCAGTGGCAAACCTGAGCTCTGTCCCTTAGGGCTAGCATTGGGTTCTGGGGCAACTTTGCTTTGGACAGATATTCAGATTGCTCATTTCATATTTGTCTTTAGTTTTATAGATAAGAGAGGAGAAAAACAGGTCACTCTGAAATGACAATTGCTCTAGAAACGCCTCAGATGATCTTTTGGGTAATGCACATATTTTATAAAGTTTATGTGGGAAGAACAAGGTGTGCAGTAGGAAAGGACTTCATTCTGGTATTGCTGAAGTTTCAAGGGATGTTCTCTCTGTATTCATCTTGCCATATGCAAACAGTTTCTTCTTTCTCTTCCTCCTCCTGCTCAGCAGAAGCATTAACATCTTGAATTTTGAGACAAGGTCTTTCTAGGTAGATCAAAAGGACATTGAACTTACAATCCTCTTGCCTTATCCTGTCAAGATGTGCCAGAACATTCCCAGCATGTATGTCTTTCCTTTTCACTGTTCAAATATGTGAATGGAGTTAATGGTGGACTTCAGTCAACAGGGAGAGGCCACTTATTTTCATCAGTCTGGTACATTATTTTACATGACTTTTTTTTTTTTTTTCAGAAACTGGAACAAATTATATGTGACAAAACTGGTTTAATAGTGCTTAAGTTTGTTAAAAGTTGCACGTATTTGTACAGTCATAACTATGCATAGTACAAACAAGAACAATAGCACATCCCTGCCCACTAGGGCAGTAATTTTTCTCTCCCTGTTTGCATATATTCATCTCACAATCCGGATGGCATGAAGCATATATGGAAGCATGTGTTTTACCATCTTCCAGAGATTTGTAATCGAATTGAGAGGCATGTGTGTGACCAAGTGCCTGCCAAGAAAAAGATAGTTTGGGGGGAGGTGGCTGGCTTGGCCATCCAAGTTCAAGCCTTTCTAATAACCATTGATTAGAGCAGAAAATAAAGAGAACTCCAAGAAGAAAGAAAACTAGCCCATGCAGACATCTCTAAAGGCAACTTTCTAGTGAGATACAGCCCTAAAGAATGTATCTAGTGACTTGATAACATGCAAAGCTGAACACAAGTTGCTTCCCGCCCCCCAAGCTTGATTGTTTTCCAGTGTGCCGCTGAACCTCCTGGGGATCTTTGCTACTTTCCTTTCCCTTGTCCCCAAGGTGGACCACACACCAATATTTTGAGTTTCTGTTCCACAATTATCTTCCCAGGTTCTCTCTACTCTTGACCTCTTCCTCACCCCTCAGCCAAGTCTGGAGGGCCTCCCTCATGAGGATCCTGCCTCCACCTCCTGATTCACACTCACTTGTCAGATTAGGGTTTTGTGGTTGTTTCATGTAAATAGTACACTGTGCTCCTAGAAATAATAATAAAAAAAGAGCTTAACAGTTTTTTTTTTTGCTTATAGAGGCAAGTCTAGATTCACAATCTTGCACACAAAAACTTCTCTGCTTGGCTTCTAGGTTTTTCCACACTTCGTATTTCAGATAAACAAAGCTTTCTTCACACTTCCTCCTGTTCTTGCTCTTTCTGCTGGGAACTCGTTGTCAGTGACCAGTACTTGAACTGTGGTTACTGAATGAGTAATGAACGAGCTCATCAAACATGAAATACTAATATCAAACATGAAATACTAGTGCACTGGAAATTACTGATGAGTTGCCCAGTAAGATAACATTATTAGGAGTTAGACACAGTTGCCCATAGAGGTACCACTTTTTCTTCTAAAACCAACATTTTAAAAATGATTTCAACTTCCATTAGGTATGTCCTGTTGGTTGTTAATGAAATTAGAAATCTTTGCAATAGATTATTTCCTAATCAAACTGGATTCTGATACCCAGGAATCTGTGTGTTAGATGAAAGACAACAGAAGACTAGCAGGAAGAAGAATGTGCCTTGCAATAATGATAACTGTGTTAATGTTAGTGTAATGCAGCTATTCTATGCTACATGGACAAGGCAAATGCCTGTGCGCTGTGCTCAAGTACAGTCAAGTCCAACACAGGTCATACAACTCTCTGGAGCAGTTCTCCTCTAGACAGATGCTGCTCTGAGTTCTATCATCGCCATCTAGACATGTAGATGCTTCAGCACAATGACACTAATGTTCATATATCAGTTTAATTTATAATCCAATATTCTGTTAGTTAAAATTAGTCACATGGCCCCTGCCTACCTGCAGGGCACAAAGAAAGTACAATAATTCTTAATAGTTTGGGACAAAGACACATAAAATATAGACACTACTAGCTTATATTTTAATATTTTTACTATTTATTAATTTGTGTGTGTGTTCACTTGTGTGCATGCTATGGGGCATGTTTGAAGGCCAGAAGACAGCATATGGGAATTGGTGTTTGTTGCTTTTGGGCCTTGCCAGTTCCCCTTGGGAGAGTAAGCAAGCAGACATGGAGTACAACTGCTCAGACTCTGGAAGTGAGTTGAAACAAGCAAGCTCAGTTTATTTTGAGGAAGGGGAAAGCCTTATATACCCTCCACCCAGCCAGGGGGAAGGGCTGTGCTTTGCTGACATCTGCTGCTGCAGCATGGTCATCTCTCAATGGTCCTGGTCATCTCACATTAGGACTCTGCCTCTGTTGTCCAGGCTCCCAGGAAGCCCCCAGGCTGCCTTATGAAGAAGTGTTCACTTGAAGGACCATCCTGACTGTGAGGAAGTGCTATGAGCACATGCTTTAAGACACCGGTTGTAACCAGTTTGAACTGGCTTAGGTCTTCTGGTCCTCAGGCCCTTAGAAGCCTTTAGGGCCTATACATCCCACAGGTTCTATCTTTCTATTAAGTGGTGTTATGCCTGCAGGTAAGAATTTCCACGCTTGTCACCAGGGAGGCTTGACATGCTGTGAAGAGTGAGGATTTTATTGCTACATACAGATTTTGTGAGAACTCAGGTGGATAGCTTAGCTCCAGTGCAGCGGAATAGCTAAGGAGGTTTTTAAAGAAAAACCTACATTATCAAAATATGACACACCTTGGTGTTCCAGGATTGGGCAAAGGGGTAAGATATAGCAGCCATTGGAGTTTTCTGGCACGAATCCAACCTTTGAATCCTTTGGCTGCTGCGGAAGTGCCCTTGAAGACCTGGGCCCTGTCCCCAGGGATCAATGTGCCAATGAATCCAGGTGTGGGTCCTAGGAATTGAACTGAGGCCATCAGATTTAGTGACAAGCACTATGAGCCACTAAGCCTTATTGCTGGCTCTCATTCCTATTTTAATGAACTGTGTTTAGGACCTCAATGGTAGAAAGATTGGTTTTTTGTTTGTTCGTTTGTTTTTTTTTTTTTTCCTGGAACAGCTCAATTTACGTAAAGAAAAGGACATTGCAGTAAGAAATATTTCAGGGAAAGAAATTTAGAGGCCCGGGTTACTATGTGGTTCACTTCCAAAACCTTGAGACAACCAACCTCTCAGTTTTCATGTGAGAATAGTTTCACCTTTTCATTTTTCTTGAGAAATAGTTTCTCTGTATATCCTTGGCTGTCCTAGAACTCTCTTTGTTGACCAGGATAACCTCAAACTCAAAGATCCACCTGTCTTCTGGGGTTAAAGGCGTACATAGACCACCGCTGGGCATTAGTCTCATCTTTTAACTGCTCCTTCCATTGAATATTTAACACTCAGGTCTGTAATAATTGCTTCTTTGAAAATAATATTCTTCTGCTTAGTGAGACTCCCTCTTGTTACTTCTCTTTGTGTGGCATAAAGCAACCATCTGGAAGCTCCAACCTCCTCTGGCCCTGTCTCTCCCCTGGGAATTCTAACTGAACTCATGACACTTGGTGTTTCTCTCTTGGAAGAGCTTCATCCTGTAGTCTTGGTGCAGGAAGGAAGATTTATTTCTGGCCTATTTGTGTATCACATAGATTGTGTTATTTAAATACTAGGTTTATGCTTCCAAATTAGCAGTTATCTTGCTCTGGAATTGTCTGGAAATCATAGTTAAATTTGTGTTCCTGAAGTGAAGACAGAAATTTTTCTGCTGCTCTCACTCTGTTCTGGTTTCTCTTGGTGAGCTTAAACCATTGGCAATAGCAAGTTAGAGCTTTGCAGGGTTGGTTCCCCCCAAATGTGATTGTTTGAGGAAGGGTTCTCCATGTTTGCTTTTTAGACACAGGACATCAAAACTCAGGAATGACCAATAAAGAGAAAAGTAATTGTTTTTGCATCTTGTTCAAATAATAAACATTCTTGTAGTCTTGTAATATTTTCCCTGAAAATCATCAACAGCAAATATAACATGTTAATATGTGCTTTTAATTATTTAGGAAAAATTGAAAATATTTAAAGTCATTTAAAGGAGGTGACAGAATCCATAAAGCTCCGTCATATGGCTATAAAAGCTTGAGTTGAAAAGTTACTTTGGTTCCACAGAGAATTTTTTTCTCAGTTTGTTCCTTGAAAATTACTTACATCTATGCAATGTACCTTAATCATATCCACCTTTCATTTTCCCCTCTAAGGCTCCCCAGAAACCTCCCCACTGGGTCACTCTCAACTTCCTGTCTTTGTTTTATAATTATTTATTTTTAACCCATGCATGCAGTTAATGCTGTCCATATGTGTATAGGTGTGAGGTCATCAACTGCAGAACAGCCTTCCAGTGGTCACACACCTAAAGAAAACTGACACTCTCTCATTTAGTAGCCATCCATTCCAATAGCTCCTCAGCTAGAGATGGGGCTTAGGAAACCACATCCCAATCCATGCTGGATCCATGTGCAGGTTTGGTCTTTGTAGCCACAGCTGCCGTGGGTGTATGCAGCAGCAGCCATCTCACGGCATCCTTCCCCAGCTTTTGCTCTTTCTATTTTTCTGCCAGGCTTTTTGGTATGCTCACTCCCAGTCACATGTGATCAGCATTTTGAACAGCCATGCATCTATGCGTTAGAATATCTGTGTGTGTCATATATGTGTGTCACTGCAATTAGAAGCTCCTCAGATCAAGGTTGGGAGCAGCACTAATCTATAGATTGAAACATATGTTTCAAAGGCAGTTTGTCAACACAACCATCTTAGGGGTCTTATTGCTGTGAGGAGACACCATGACCACAGCAACTCTAATAAAGGAAAACATTTAATCAGGTGGCTTACAGTTTAGAGATTCAGTCTACTATCATCACTACGGGACACAGCAGGCCAGCAATACATGGTGCTGGAGAGGTACCTGAGAGTTCTGCATCTTATGCAGGCAACAGGACATGGTCTGTCTTACTGGGTGTGGCTTGAGCATATATGAGACCTCAAAGTCTGCCTTCACAGTGACACCTTTCTTCCAACATGACCACACAACAAGGCCAGACCTCCAAGTGGTGCCACACCCTTGGGGGCCATTTTCTTTTAAATAATCTCACTCTGGCCCTGAAGACTTATAGACATTTTATAATGCAAATATGCTTCAGTCCAACTTCTAAAGTTCCCATACTCTATAACAGCTTTAGTAATGTTTAAAAGTCTAATGCTCAAAGTCTCTTGAGATTCATGAAATTTCTTAAGTATAAACAGAGTTAAGTATAAAATCAAAATAAAAAACCAGACCACAGATTTTCAATATATAATGGCACAGGATGTACATTACCATTCTAAAACACAGGAGAAGGAACATAGTGAGGAAATACTGGGCCAAAGCAAGACTAAAAGCAGGTGAGCTACAAACTACAAACTCTGTATCTCCATGTCTGATGTCAAATCGTGCTTCACATCTCCAACTCCATTCAGCTCTGTTGACTACAACACACTTCTTTCTCTTGGGCTGGTTCTACTTCCTGTTAGTAGCTCTCCTTAACAAGTATCCATGGTTCTGGCATCTCCAGCATCTTGGAGTATCCAAGGCAGTCCAAGCTTCAACTTCACAATTTTACACAATGGCATCTCTAGACCTCCATTCAGAGACACCTCTAACACAGACCAATCTCATTAATAAGTATAGATGAAAAAAATTCTCAGTTCCAAATAATGAATGGATAGATCACTTTACTCTCCCAAAGAAAGAAAGCATAATCCTGACAGAGGCAAAGTGACATCTTCTCAAGTTTTGTAGTATGAAAATTGGAGAGAAAAAGGCACAGCCATTTTATAGGAAGGAAGATTGGCACCCTCTGCTCAGCCAATGACCAAGGTCAAGGGTCGATGATTATAAGTCATGTTGACAATATGACTCTTGATACATCAGGATAAAAATGTATGTAGCTTCAGGGATCTTTCATCAATCACCCACAGCACCAGTGTAAGCATTAGAAAATCCCACAAGAATTCCAGCATTGTAGTAACCTACAAAATTCCTACCCAGTGTACTACAGGGTCTCAAGGCCATCAAAAATGAGGACATCAGAGGGACTGCCACAGTGATGAGGAGCCTAAGAAGGAAGGCAAACTAATGTTATGAAGGACTCCGTTTGGAAGGTTGGAACAGACAAAGGGCATCATGAAAACACTAACTAAATTAGCCTTGTACTGTAGTTAATACAGATGCTTCATTAACTGTATCACATGGTAAGAAGTTAGCCAGTGGAGGGAGGATTTCAGGAAATTCTGACTTGGCCCCAAGTTTACAGATAAAAATTGATATGAGTGGATGCAAAGTCTAAGTCTTCACTACATGGGGAAGCAGAAGGTTCTTCTATGAAACACAGCTTTCTGACTTCTGAGAAGGGGGAGGGTACCGGCTCAGTGTGGGATCACCAGGGTGATGAGTTCCAGGCTTCCCTGGTTAGAAGGATCCCTTAGTGCCATAGATTTCCTTCCCACCCTAGTATAAACTACATTGGAAGGACACGCTACAGGAGCTCGGACATTGTTCATCCTCACGGGCACATTAACAAAGTACGTTTGGTGTGACGGGAGACTTCCTAGAATAACTGAGACTCCATTGGTGAGAGCTTCTCACTTCACTCCTACAGTATCTAACATTTACACCACACAAAACTCATTGTCATGAGTATAACCAGGTCGCAGTGACTGGCTTTAGTTCACACCAGTGAGGAAAGGCTGGAGATCCATCTGTGAGAAACTTGCATTACTGGCAAAGACACACAGCAATAGGATGTATATTTTTTTAAAAAAACACCCAAAACATGTAAAATGCAAGCAGAAGTGCCTATCATATTAGACAAAGTAAATTCTAAATGAAAATTAGAAGATATAAAGTCACAATATTAGCAGAAAAACAGTCTACTCAGAAAAAAATAACAATTATAAATCTATATGCTCCAAATGCTAATATGCCCAACTCTATAAAACAAACACTACTGATGTACAGAGACAGATGGTTCAAGATATAGGAAGAGTGACATGGTCTTTAATATTTTGCTATCATCATTAGGCAGGCCATTCAAACCCAAAATATAATTTAAAATCCATTTTTTAAAACTACTGTAGTATAGATGAAATGAACTTAACAGACTGTTGTCTACAACATTCCATACAACAGCTTCAGAATAAATATTCCTTTCATCAGCAATGGAAAACTCTCTAAAATAGATCACATTTTAGGCCATTAAAAGATCTTAGATAAAATAATAATAGTTTCTTGTATCTTATCAAGTTGTAGTCCATCAACACTGGAAGTCAACAGCAGGAGTCACTGCAGAAATAACACAGTCCTGGAGACGGTGTAAGTGTCAGAGGAACCATGAATAAACAACAAGTGAAGTTCAAGTCCTACAGTTAAATCGAATGAAGGTTTGGCTGGCACATCCTATGTCACAGCCCATCACTAAGGGAAGCTGGGGCAGAAACCCAAGGCAGGAACCTGGAGGCAGGAACTGAAGCAGAGGCCAGGAGGGATGCTGCCTATGAGCTTGCTCCACACAGCTTGCTCAGTCTGCTTTCTTAGAGCACCATGCCCGAGGGGTTGGGACCTCCACACTAATTATTAAGCAAGAAAATGTTCCACAGACTTGTCTACTGGCCAGTATTATGAGGTATTTTCTCAGTCAAAGTTTTCTTTCTTCCCTAATGATGACAGTTTGTGTTAAGTTGACAAATCTAGCATTTGCATATAAATTTATAAAATATATTTATATATATATAACTTATTAAATCAGCTTATATTAAAATTGTAACAACAGGTGTCTAAAACCTGAGAGACTGGGAACTAGTGGTCCTTGAGGTTGGGTACTTCTAGCAGGCTCAATCTGATGCTGAAAACCAGGAGTGTTCATGGTGAACTGCTGTTCCTGAATCAGTGAAGGAAGCCTAAAAATAATGGTTCTGAAATCATCAAAATAATTATCAGTAGTAGCTACAGAGTATGTCAACTCCAAGGCAAAAGAAAAGGCCACACAAAGACTGACAATCTTCCTTCTGCCATGGCCTTCTGATTTGGACTACTACCAAAGGGAGCATATTCCCATGTCATTTAGGGCTGCCAGGAAAATTTCTTAGTTATGGCTTGCCACTCAGGTGATTCTAATTTGTGATCAGGCTGAGAAGTGCCAGAAAATGCCTTGCTCTAGGACTAGCTGGCTGTGCCAATGACCAAACTCCCATCCTGGGCTGTATTTAGAATGGTTCTGTATTGTGTAGCTCTATAGACTTTGCTCTTCTTTTGCTTTATAGTTCCATTGAGGGATCCCCCATCTCTATATACTTCCTTACTGCTATATGCTTATTGCTATACACTCAGTATTTAGGCTGTGTTTCTTACACTTCTAAGGGATAATGGTGTTTCTGGGTTTCACTTTGTCATTGAATGTCTACTGTCCCATTCACTATTGTGTTCTTTTACATCCCTCTCCCTATAGCCATACGCCAATTGTCTTGTTCCAATCTCATAGGAACAGAGAAAGTGCCAGGGTTGTTCAATCTGCCATCTTTTTTTTGCAATGTTACAGCTATGTGACTGTTGCCCATTTTCCTGGGAAAATACCATCAGGATTTAGTGTCTTCTTGAATTCCTTGAATGCCAGGGAACTTACTATGACTTATCTACCACACAGCACTTAGTATTTCATATTGTTTGTTCTTAGATAGGTAGCAGTATATACCAAAGTAATTCAAGGTGGCTGGGATTAACTGCTTCATTGAAATGTAATAAAAAGATCATGTTTCTAACTTTGCTCCGTATAGTGTTTTCATTAATATTTATTGGATGTTAATCACAAAACAGTTTATAACCATCTCTTTAATTTTGATAAAGCCCACACTCTCTTTTTTGACACACTGACCAAAGCTATTATGAAAATACACTCAATGAAGCCATGACATTGCAGGATTAGGGTTTCACAATGGGTACCAGGAACAAAAAAATCCTCTTGAAACAATGATGACAATTTCGTAAGAGTTGGATGTTTCAAACCTTGTTTTTGCAAGAGAGTTTCTGAGCTGTCCTGGCCAGTTTCCACATATAAGCACTTCTCATTTCATAGCAAGAGTCCAACAGTCCCCAAGATAGTCACCAATTTGGTCAGTGTCATCCTTCAAGCTGCCAAGTAGGCAAGGATGCTTGTTGACTGGGATGCTGGCTGTCAAAGGCATGTCACAGATCCTGGGGACACAGTCTTCACACTTGAGCTGTCCGTTCTTGGCAGCCTGGTTGCTCTTGTCTGTTTTCTGTCACTGTGATGAACACCATGACTAAAACCACTTGGGAGGAAGGGTTTATCCAGCTCACGCCTCCTCACCACAGTCTGTCATTGAGGGCAGTGACAGCAGGACTCAAGCAAAAGCAGAAACCAGAATTCTCCTGTGTTTTCCCATCCATTGTTTCTTTCGGTATTGAAGCTTGTATCTGAGGTAAATACTGTTCTTAGATATGGGAACTCTGAGAGCTGGCCAGAGGTGGGAGTCGATGTGACAGAGCAGAAAAAGGAAGAGAGTAAGCATGGAGACCATGCTTCAGGTATCCTGTGGATAAACTACTAAATGCTGAGAAATTTTAGCCTAGGATCTTTCCTTTCTGTTTTATTTGAACTTTTACAATAAAACTCATTTATGACATAGGTTTTCTTAATTTTTGCAGAAGCAATATTCTCTATAGCATATTGGCCATTCCTTTTTCAACCTCCAGGAGAAAGTTGGCTTCTGTTTAAGACTAAGAGCTAGAATAGTGCAGGGGCTGAGAGCCGCACAGGAACTGGTGGGGTGTTGGCCATGTTCCACACAGAACTTCCACTAATTCTTCCATGCATATTATAGATAACAACTCATTTAGTTTTACAATAAAGCAAGGGCATCTGTTTATGGAAAACTGTTACCAATGACTAAATAGACTATCTCAAAATGCATACTGCCCAAAAGAGCTGTTATATGACAAATAAGGAGAAATATTAAGCCATAAAAGAATTGCTATATAAATATATAAGTGTTTGAAATCATTAGCATTCATTGAGAGCCTTCACATAGTCATGTTTCAGCATCTATAGTGTTAAAAGGCACACATAGAACACTAAACATCAGCCTTATAGGCTATGGCACATAGCAAGATTTCATTGAAGTTTTATCAGATTTTTAGCTTTTATTTTCCCTTAACTTTCTTGTAGATACATGGAAGATTTTATTTGAATGGAAGAAATCATCTAGTTAATTTTAGGTTCTGTTGTATAAAAAAATTATGGAAATAGGGATTGTAGGATGTCTGCAGCAGTGAGTTGTCCAGTAAGGACAGGCAGAATCACAAGACCAGACTGCAGAGAAGAAATCTACAATGCACAACATGAGTGTGTTAGGACCAAACTCCAATGGCAGAAGACCCAAGCTTTATAACAAGCGGAGAAGGAGACTTGATGGATTTATGTAATGAAGAGCCCCTAAGTCACCATCTTATTCTTGGCAAACCTCAGGGTTCTTGGAGGCAGGATCCTATAACCCAGGTCAAGATAAGTATAAGGAAGCCACATCTGATCATGAACCGAGCTTCTCTGACTCTAAAAGTCCTTAAACCAACCACATTCAGAACAAAGTCACACCTTGAGGGGAGAATGAACTTAGACTGAAGAGAGTGAGGCTAATAGGAACAAAGGAAAGAGTAAGGTGTAGGCATGGGGAGAATCTCAGAAAAGATGAGCCATGTTTTATGGAAATGCCACTTCTCTCAACACAACAAACACAAGTGGTTATAGTGTATTAAGTCTATTTATCCATTATCACTACTATTGTAAAAGTATAAAAAGTGCATCACTTAACATGAGCAACACAAAACAATGTCCATAGATCCCATCTAAAGTTACCATAAGCAAGACGAGAGAAAAACAAACAAGATCTGTTTTCAAATGTTGAAGATGTTAGAATTTTGTGCAGATTTGACATGGCACAAATACAAATTACCCTGTTATCTGGCAGTGGATTTGTATGAATGCAGAGGCCTCATGAGGGATGGGGTGAAGGCAGTGGTGGGTAGCAGGAGACATCTAGAAGCTGTTTCTATGTAAAAGAATTTTATTATTATTATAGAAGAATATGATTATGACTTACAGAGGAAGAGAGGGGGGAAAGGGGGGAGAGAGAGACAGAGGGATAGAGAAATGGAGAGAAATGAAGAACGCTCCCAAGAAGGAAAACAAAGAGAGACATTCAGAGGCAGGAAGCTTTCTTTAAATAGGGGCTTGATGTCAGAACTCAGAGGAGGGTGTGGCTTTAGAGATTAACAGAAGGTACTTTATTTTATCTTAAACTTTATTTATTTGTCTTGGTGTTTGCCTGGAACTGGAAACTGGAATTACAGACACTTATAAGCTGCCATGTGGGTGCTGGGACTTGAACCCTGGTCCTCCGGAAGAGCAGTCAGTGATTAAAAAGTGACAGCTTAAACTTTTGGCTAAAAATAAATGGAACTAGAAAAAAATCCTGAGAGAGGTAACCCAGACCCAGAAAGACAAACGCTGTGTATTCACTCACTCATAAGTGGATATTAGACATAAAGCAAGGATTACCAGTCTACAATCCACAAACCCAGAGAAGCTAAGTGATAAGGAGGACCCTAAGAGAGACATTCATGGATCCTCCTGGGAAGGGGAAGTAGATAAGATCTCCTGAGTAAATTGGGAGCATAGCGGGCAGAGTAAGGGGAGGTAGGAAGAGAACATGAGGAAATGGGATGGTCGAGTTAGGGAGTGATAAAGAAGGAGAGCAAGGAAACTCAAGAATTCATAAACATAACCCCAGCTAAGATTCCAAGCAATAAGTAGTAAAGAGGATACCTGAACTGGTCTTCCTCTGTAATCCAATTGATGATCACCCTAATTGTTACCATAGAACCTTAATCTAACAACTGATAGAAGCAGATGCAGAGAACTATTGCTAAGCACTGGGTCAAGCTCCCAGTCCAGCTCAAGAGAAGGAGGAGGGATTATGTGAACAAAGAGGCCAAGATCATGATAGAGAGATCCACAGAGACAGCTGACCTGAGCTAGTTGGAGCTCACTTACTCTGGATTGACAGCTGCAGAACCTGCTTGGCACCATATGAGGCTCTCTGAATGAGAATGACAGTTGTGTAGTGTGGGCAGTTTGTGGGGTTTTTGGCAGTGGGACCAGAATTTATTCCTAGTGCATGAAAGGGCTTTTTGGAGCCCATTCCCTTTAAAGGGATACCTCCTGGCAGTGTGGCAGCATGTTCCATCCTTCCACGTGCAAAATACTAACATTGGTGCCATGACCCAGATAGCCTCTTCCTAGACTTACGGGCATATATGTCTAAGAAAGCTTAATCTGAAAGTTGCTGCCAGGACTCCTTGCCTTTCATTTGCTGGGTCACAGCATACATTTGCACACCGCCAGCCCTGATTGGTTAAGTTTTCTCCTGGCGTTCCCTGCTACTGAAGCTTCTCCACAGCACTTGCTCGCAGGGATATCCTAGGCGCCTATACTAAAGGTTTTGCCGGCAAACACCTCGATATAGTGCATGGGCAGACACTGTATGACCAAAGGGTTTTTTAACCGTGTCAATGTGGGTTGGGATTATTCCCTGGAGTCCATCTCCCTCGCTGATGAATGCTTGAGGATGTTTGGTGTGAGGATAGTTAGAGTGATATTCCAGTGGATCACCCTGGAAACTGAGGGGTGTTTCAGAGTGATGCTGCTTCTTTGAGGCTGCTGTCTGGGGACTATTTGGGTCCTAGCAAGCTCTCAAAACCCCGCTCTGAGCTTTGGTAGTGGAGAACACGCCAGCGACTTCATCAAGTTTATCCAGTTTTTGCACTAAATATCACCTAGATTACTATATTTTGCGACAACTAACTTTTGGAAAAGGTTTTTTCTTCCTTGCTTTACGTCTAAACCTCCTCTTCCCACTCTCCTATCAAAACCTTTTTCTTCCTGCCTTCCTGCCACATTCTCTCTAAAACTTCTGCATTTCAAATTCAACTGCTCACCTACTTCCAACCCTAAACTCTATGAACAACTGTATTTATTCTAAATAAAGTTCATCAGATTTTTACTCGGTTCCATGAATCAATGCAGGGAGGCACAAGGCAGGACTTCCCACAGCCTGTCCCAGCACACAGCTGGCCAAGGAGGTGGTCCAATTCAAGTAAGGGCCTATTGTGGAGGATAACACTTATGACATTGTACATGAATAAGTCAAGCTAGTGTCCAGCTTTAAGTTTCACCCTGTTGATTAACATTCATGATGCTCAAAGATATGCTCCACACTGCTGTAGGAGAAAGGTAATCAACAATATCACTTAACTACAAATCCTGTGACCTATAATAGTGACCTGCCTGCAAAATATGCTGATGCAATAATGGCACAAATGTCATGACAGTAACCAACCAACCACTTATGAAAAATAGGATTTAAGCCCTCTCTGTGAGATGGAAACCATACCTGACAATGATAAAGTGCCCCAAGAACCTGATACTAGATGGGTCATGGGCATAGGAAAAACCAAAATACTATTATACTGGAGAAATATATCAATAAAATAACGCCTAATGGCATACTGTTCTACCTATAGATCAGGACATCCATCAGTCCTCATCAAAGAAGCTTCCTGAAATAGAAGGAAATTGTTACAGAGACCCACAACTAGTCAATGTGTAGAGAGTGAGAGATTGGAACACTCAGTCTTAGTGGGATGATTCAATCCAAACTCTCCCCTCAAGGCTCATGGATTCCTCCAAAGAGATAACAGAAATAAGATCCAGAGGTGGTGAATGACTACAAGGAAAGTGTCTTCCAGACACAACAGGACTGATGCACATGTGAGCTCACAGAGACTGGCATCATATGCAAGTCCCGCACTAGTTCAAACTACACAAAATCTCAGCACTGAGATGGGAAAGGGGATATAAAGTCCTAACCTTGAAGATATTTGCAACTGACACTTGCTGAGGATGAGAAAATCAGTGTTTTGCCCCCCAATAGTGTGTCACTGGGTATATCAAGCACATTCCAAGTCTAGGAATAGTTGGCCAATATTAAATTGCCTCAGTGTTTTTTTGTTTGTTTGTTTGTTTTGTTTTTTTGCAAACTCTTTTCTTCCATTTGGCTTTTTTTTCTAGATTTTTGTTGCTGTTGTTTTGATTTACATTTTTTTTTGTTTGTTTGGAGTGAGGGAAAGAGAGAGAGTGAGGTAGAGAGTGCAAATGAAGTTGGATTGGTAGGAGATGGGAAAGAACAAAAACTTCCAACTAACAGTGTATGTGGGAAAGACTTGGCCAGAGAAGAAACCAAAGCTGCTAAATTCATAGCCAAAGTTCTATAATGTTCAATAGAATGAGTTATTGACAGATGGCTCTAAAACCTGGGGAGATGACTCAAGACACACTTCATCAAAACTGTACGGTTTAGATCAAAGATTGTCACTTTAGTTTTTGTCATGCAAACAAATGAGGAAAGGAGAAAGGAGTCCAGGACCTGGGGTTTTCAAATGAAGCCCATACACAAATGCATGCAGGAAAGTCAGTCAGTCAGCATTGAGGCATGAGCCATGGCAGGAAAGTCAGTCAGCATTGAGGCATGAGCCATGGCAGGAAAGTCAGTCAGCATTGAGGCATGAGCCATGGCAGGAAAGTCAGTCAGCATTGAGGCATGAGCCATGGCAGGAAAGTCAGTCAGCATTGAGGCATGAGCCATGGCAGGAAAGTCAGTCAGCATTGAGGC
>PVIH01011164.1:35280-70921 GCA_004025045.1 Sigmodon hispidus | reverse complement strand
TTTGAGTCGTTTTGTGCTGGCCTGCTACTGACTTTCGAGAAGCCCGAGGGACCGCCTGGCTCTGCCTTCCTAGTGCTGGGATTGCAAGAATGAGCCTCAGTGCCTGCCCAGTTTTTGCCTGTGGGCTCTGGGTTATCAGACTCAGATTTTCATGCTGTGCTCACGGTCAGCACTTCACTGATGGAGGCATTCTCCCCGCCCCTTTGTTTCCGGAGACATTGTCTCACTCTTTAGTGCATGCTTGCCTGGAACTCACTGTATTTCCTAGGCTGGTCTTAAACTCATGGCAATCCTCCTGCTTCATCCTCCTGAGTATTTTGATTATAAGTATGAGCCACTATACCTGACTTTCCTACATCTTAAGGTTCCTGTCTCTGGTATCATTCATACCTTGAGACTATGCTTTTAGGCCTCAGCCTTTCAGGGAATATTGAAGATCTAAACCATAGCATCCATTCTTCCCAGCAGCCTGCCTACATTCATTTCACTTTCTTTGAATGTATGTTCTGGTGTCCTATCCAGTGAGTCATTACTAACCCCATATTGTGACCACTGTTAGTACTGTACTGTACTTTTTGCGAGGCTGCCTTCTAGAATAGAACACTTCTCACACATGTACCAGTGTAATCTAAACCACTTGTGGGTGGGATGGACTAGCTGATGTCATCTGGAGGAGGGTTTACTTTGGCTTATGATTTTAGGGGTTTTAGTCCATAATTTTTAACTCTTGATGCTGGGTTAGACTATCAGTACAGAGGGACATGTAGCAGAAGCTACTCATGTCCTTGCAGACAGGAAGAAGAGGGGCAGAAAGGGGCCAGGGACAAGACACAGCCCCGGGAACATGCCATTCCTCCAACCCTGACCTCCTCCTTCCACTGAGGCACTTCCAACAATTTCCAGAGCCCCCTAAATAGCTAGGGGCCAAGTTTTCAATGCATGAGAAGTTCATATCCAAACCATAACAGTGGAGTTGGGGGAAACCCAGATAGATAGTCACCATTTTGGCTACTTTTGTTATAGTATATGCATTAAATATATTCTGAGCATCCTTATAGCCAAGAGAAAAGGGGAAATAAGATGATGAAGTACATAATTATCATCTAATAAGCAGCCAGTAGTTATAGTGATTGTTGAGAAAGAAGCTTGTTTCATGGTCCTAATTAACAACTGACCTGAGAGCATTTTTATAACAATCATGAGGCTGTTTATTGGACATGCCTTTAACAGCATTGCTTCAGAAAATGCAGAGATTTTTAAAAATCTGATGCTTTTATAGTTCCCTAATAAAATCTCAGGACAGGGCTGGAGAGATGGCTCAGAGGTTAAGAGCACTGACTGTTCTTCCAGAAAGACTTGAGTTCGATTCCCAGCATCCACATGGCAGCTAACAACTGTCTGTAATTCCAAGATCTGACACCCTTACACAGTTATACATGCAGGCAAAACACCAATTCACATAAAATAAAAACAAATATTTAATAAAAATAAAAATCTCAGGGCACACCAGAACTGATTATTAAAGATTTGGTTTTTTTAGAAACATAAATCTAAGTGAGCATTGTTCTTTTTAAAATTGGCACTATAGTATCAAGCTACCTTAGCAGATAGTATAATATAGAATTGACTTAGCAGAATGGGTGTGGAGACCTGTTCTTTTTACTGTCTATTTTTAAAGTATTCATTCTGTTGGGTTTTTTTTTGTTTTTTGTTTTTTGTTTTTTTTTTGTTTTTTTTGAGGTGGGACCGAGACTGAATAGCTGATTGAGGTTGAAAACATTAGCCAGGACTTGGCACAGTGCAGCTAGCCATTGTTTTCATCTCTCAAGACAACCTTATCCCCACTTCTCAGCTCCTTATATGAAATGATCAATTTGTCCTCATTCTATATGTAATATGGCAATGTGAGAATGAACTCATGCTGATTTTTAAATAAAAATTTCTCAGAAAGAATGTCCGAGCCAAAGGATGTAGAGGATGGCTGTGAAAAGCTGTCTTCTGAACATGACATGGTCGTTGTACTCATGAACTCCCTGCAGCCATAGTCACCTGCACAAGATCATGCCTGGCACATTCCAGGGTGAACAGTGGCCAGGATCCAGCTGAAGAACTGTTGGCCGGTGATGGCTGCTGGGGAAGAGAGTCAAGTTTCTTCTTGGAGTGTAGCCTTTGCTAGGTTACCTTATGCCCAGTAAAGGGCCTCACACCCATGTGCATTAGTAAGTGATATAGTAAAATGCCATGAGGGCAGGAGGACTGTAGAAGTGGGGTGGGGTAGAAAGGGAGGGAGAAGTACACATTGTACACATGCATGAAATTATCAGAATATAAAATTTGTAAAAATCTCCCAGCTAGAGTAGTGCATATCTGAAACTCCAACCAGTGCTTGGGAGGTTGATACAAGAAGATCACCAGTTCAAGACCAGCCTGGGCTATATACAAGTCCTGTCTTGTATAAACTCATAATTGGGCTCCACAATTAAGAATGTGTACCACTTTTACAGAGGACCCAGGTTTGAGTTCCAGCACCCATATCAAATGGCTCATTACTGTCTGTAATTCCAGTTCCAGCAGATTTGACACCCTCTTCTGGCCTTCATGGGCATCCACACAGAGGTGGTATATATAAATTTATGCTGGCACATGAACACATTAAAAAGAAATCTAATGATTTATTTAACTGTTTTTATTGGTTTGTCCAATGTGTGGGATAGTCTGTGTCCTACAAGCTTTATGTTTATGTATAGTTTCATTTGGAGTAAAATAAATTATTAACAGCTTCTTGCCAAGTACAACAGCATGACATCATCTCTCTTTCTCTTCTTACCTGATATCATTACCTTTAAACATGGCTGCTTTTAATAACACATACTATCAAAAGTGTAAGTGCAGATTTTGGAAATGTGCTTGGGAATGTTGCTCATGGCTGTATGAAAAAAAGTAGAAACCTTAGGTTTTCTTACTCTTTATCTTTCTTGGTATTATGAAGTTGGATATGAGAATGAACAGTCTGGACCAGAGAGGTGCCTCAGAGGGTTAGACTACTTTCTGTTTTTTTCAGAGGACCTGGGTTCAGTTCCTAACACCCATATAAGGCGGCTCATAGCCACCTGAAACTCCATTTTCAGGGTGTCCACCACTCTCTCTGGCATCCAAGAACATGTGCACTCAGGTACACACTTATATATAAAATAAATCTCTTTTGAAAAAGAAAGGCAGTCATTAGAAAGTGTTTCTATAGCCAGTATTTATTTGCTAATGAATATAACTCCTTTACACATCAGAAATGGGGGAATCACTAGTCTTCATATGAAAAAGGTGATTACAGAGTGGTTTTCTTTGTTGAATCTTTTGGCTTTAGTTACTCTCATAAGACATTATTCATTAATAATTTATCATAATTTCTGTGGTGTTCTTTTGGCTACTACTGGGACTGAAGAGGTCCTGGTCTGTCTCTTTGCACCTCATTGGTAAGTTCTATCCCTCCATCTTGGGAAGAGTTTTCTGAATTGTTTGGGAGGTTAGGGAATTCTGTACTTAATTTTATTTGTTGTTTATTTTTGCATTCAATTATACTAAACCTCCCTTCCTGTTATGGAGATGACTCTTGGGCACGTTTGTCTCAGTGAGTTGGATGTCTCTTATAGTAACAATTGTCTGTAGGGCAGGGGCTGCGTTATTACCCATAATTCTTGTCCTCAGAAGAGATGTGGCACTCCTGGCTCCCTGGTCTTGTATCTGCCTCCCCTGGAGAGCACTGCTGTTCTTCACTCTTTGGCTCAGAGTCTCTTGAGTGGGAACTCACAGGAGGTGCTTGATCTGTGCTGTGAACCAGATTTGAGTCTCCTAGAGACCTGGTGCAAGGCCTCAGGATCTGGCTTGGGCTTTGCCTCCCAAGCCACCTTCTTAAAGACTCTTCTTATCCCATGTTTCCTTGGGTCCTTAATGTTCTAGTCATGCAGCACGTGTGAAGTGAAGATCTGTCACATTTTCAGATATGGCAGTCACTAGCCATTGATGGTCACTTTGATTAAAACTAGTTACCATAAAAAATTCACAGTCTAGCTTCTTAATATTGCTAATCACATTTCCAATGCTCAATAGCCACATGTGACCAAGTACTAGTGGGTCATTTTAGAAAGTTATGTTGAACAGCACTGGCCTAGAAATTGGATGCCTGACACTGGTCTGCCTTTATTGATAGCCGGTGTGGGACACAGCCTCCTCTCCCTGCAAGGGAAGGTTGGGTTAGTGGTTGCTTGGTCATCATCATCACCATCATCATCACCATCTTGCTGCTCAGGCTAAGTTACCAAATGCCCTAAAGTCTCTGCTGCTCAGGAGGCTGAAGCAGGAGAATTGCTTGAGCCCAAGAATTGAGGGACAGTCTACCAACAAAGTGATAACTCACCCTAAAGCAATGTTTTTTTTAAAAAGTGAGAACTGAAAGTGGCGGCTCATGTCTGACTCTTAGTACTCAAGAGGCTGTGGTGGAAGGACTGCCATGAGTTCAAGACCAGCCTGTGCCACAAACTAAGCGTGACCTCTCTCAGATAAACAAGCAAACAAAGAAATGCTATGGAATATTTGCACAGTGTGTGAAGGTTTAATAAAAAGCTGAACAGCCAATAGCTAGGCAGGAGGTTTTGGTGGACTTTCCCGGGAAAGGAAGAGGAGTAAGAATTGGGGCAGGTGCTCAGGAGACAACAGGAGATATGGGGAGGGAATGGGAGGTGAGGCGTGCGACAGCACAGATCAGTATAAACGGTTAAGTTATCAAGGATAGTCATTATGATAGGTCAAGCTTTCACGCCTCCATGTCATCATTTGGGAGCTGGGCTGGCAGCACAGATAGACTCTTTACAAACAAATAGTATTGTACGTGGGAAGTACTGAATACTTGTGACTGACGCTGTTGGCCTGTGCCAGCTTTTCCACGTGGATTCCATGTGTGTCATGTGTGGTGGCTGCCATGCAGGCTGTACAGCTAAGCTTATCACATGGCTGTCTCTGTTGCTGCTCTGACTTGCCCTCACAGAGAGGTGTGCGAAAGTGGTCGGGTAAAATCTGGAGGCTTGGCTTTCGGGCCATAGATTATAAAAATCAAGTCCACAGACATTCCAGGAATGTTAAGATATCTTCATAACTGAATTTTTATTTTAGATTTAGAAATGTCAAAGAAATATTGGGAAGCTTTTTTGTCAGTTAAAACTTGGTCCTATGAACTTTGATAACTTTTTCCAGGCACAGGGAGTTAGCTAAGTATTAGAGACACAAGAATACATAGTAACCTAGAGTTAGCAAGCATTGTTACTTGTGTATCCAGAAATGCAAGTGTGGGATGATGTGGAAAACCACATGGATGTTGTAGAAGGGACCGTGCACCATATACTAGATACTCTGTCTCCCAGATGCCTCTTTGTCCTGTGTTTAGTTTGTGTGTGAGTCAAAGAGAAAGAAGACAGTGGGGATGTACATTCATATTCATCACTCCTTACATGGTCCCTTCTCCTCCTCCCAAGATGCACTACGTGATTATCCACACCGTTAACTGGAGATGTGGCTGGGATGATTGGAATGGGATTTGGTTTGTAGGCTCTGAGGGGGCACTGGGCCCGTCAGGTGACTGTGCTCTCTTCAGCCCCAGTGAACCTGTGACTGGTTTGATACCTGCCTAAGACAGTGCCCACTGTTCTGCCTTTGCAGGGCATGTACAGGCTCATTCAGAGAGGTGTTTTGGGGGAAAGTTGCTATGTTGTGAGAGGTCAGTTTCTAAGCTCAGGTAGCTGGTGGTTGCTTCTGGAAAGGCTAAGGACTAAACAGTAAATTCCTAGAGAGAATGTTTGATAGATATGTATCAAGATCTAGACAGGAACAGTTCAGGGAGAAGAAATTTTGCTAGAGACTGAGACACATAAATTATCTAAAAAATGTAAAATATTGAGTAGTTGAAGGGTTTGGGTAATAGGAAATTTGGAGATAGGGAATTGAAATATATGACACTGATTTTAAAATCATGTAAAGCTATTTGAAGGACTTTTGTACATAAAGGTATTGTGTATTAAGCAACATGAAGTCCCAGAAAAATGTAGGCAGCATCTTATAGAGTATGTGGATGGGAATAAGGAGCTGGGACCAGCCCGAGGGAAGAAGAGCGCGTACTGCTTTCTGGTAGCTCTTTCATTGCTCAGTTTGGGCCACAGTGGCTTTTGAGTAACTATGACCATATCAATTGGAAAGAAATTGGTTTTTTAATCCACTGTGCTGGTGAAATAATGGGGTGGGTATAAATCTAACTTTTTGACATTATGTTTCTAGTTTTTGACTGTCCACCCACCTGTCACAAACCCTAGAACAATCATTTACCTTTCTAAATGGAGGCACTCTGAGGTACTGTAGCACAGGGATTGAAGAGATTGATAGTGAGATGGGACAATGTGTAAATGACTGCATCAGTATCAAGTTCTGCCGTTCTCAGGATCTATATATTCAGCTGGTTTAGTGGCTTTCCATGTAAAGCATTTGACTTTTACCTTCTGTTCTTGAAGTAATGGCAACACATTCTGTTTCTTATTTGTTTATTTATAGTCTTGTTTTCTACCCTTGCAGAACTTGCTATAGGTACAACGCTTCAGAAATGTACACATACTAGAGTAATAGATAACTCTGATTTTGTTACAAGGCAATAATTTAACTTGGCAGGTTTAGCTGATAACATAAAACACAGGAGAGAAATAGGATCAGTTTATAAATGTCAGCAGAACCCCCGAGTGTGAGTTGCTGCCTTGGCACTGACTCCAGGACTGTTGTTCTGTCTGATATAAAGGGAAATAAACTGATGTCTGTGAGAATCTGGTTGGTCAGATTAAAATAATAGGACTGTAAATTAGCTGTTCCCTTTATGTCACTTTAAGTAACTTGCAGGAATGACTAAGTAACAGGAAATTGGGGTCCTTAAAGGGACATCAGATCTAGATTTTTCTGGTAGGTCATGAGGTCAAAAGAATAGCTTCTAGTGAGTTCTATTGGAAATTTTAGTTTGCCAGCTCTCCGTGTGCCACCGTGTCTGTTCTGGAAAAATAGAACTGTAGAGCAGGGAAGATGATGAAATTCAGATGCCTGGAAATCAGACTCACGGAAGGTCATTGACGTGTCTGTCACTATGATAGCCATAGCCGTAGAAAATAATGAATATGCAATTTTTTAGTCATTTGTTAAAACTAAAATTAGTTCAACACAATGAAGCATTGATACACAGGATCACCACCTCCCACACAGCAAATAAACATTCCTATCTTTCCTTGACGTTTATTTCACATAAACACTAGACTGTTTATATGGCATTGTCTTATGAGTGTGTTTTATTTTCTGAGACATGCTGTTAATGATGTCTGAAGAGCTGGGGAAGTGAAGGGAACTGCTTAGAGCATTCAGGAGCGGGTTAGTTTTAGGGAACTAATTTTAATATTGCCCAGTTAGGACAGACAAAATCTAAGCACACTATGGTTTTCATCTCAGTGGCTGCTAGACATTTGGGAACATTCTCAGATTATTGCATTCCCTCTTTAGAGAAGTTTGGGTTGATAATCCTTGTTTTGAGATATCTCATGCTGCAGATGAAAGCTAAAGTTCTTGGGACTGAAAGTTTTTAAAAAGTCATGCTTACATCCATCTTTCTTGAGGCAGAAGTATACTGGGTTCTACTAGATTTGTTAGAACATCCCACTATCAGAGGTTTTATGGGTAATTCTCATAGACTTTCATTGATTTTTTTTTTAAGTAGGAATGGATGCTTAGCATTATATATAGATCAGAGATGCTCAGCTTTGAAGGCAAGAGAGAATGAAGGGAAGAGGTCTGTGTTTTCAAAATGCCTATCTGGGATACTTGAGAAAGACTGTCTCAAAAACCAAAAAGGCTGGCTGGAGACATGGCTCAGTGGTTAAGAGCGCTTGTTGCTCTCACAGAGGATCAGGGTTTGATTTTCAGCCCCCACAAGATGGCTTACAACCATCTGTAACCCCAGTTCTAGGGAATCCAACAAGCACACACATGGCACACATGCAGACAGTCAGACAAAACATTTATACACACAAAGTAAAATAAATACATCTAAAACCAAACATATATAATGAATGGCACATGCCTTTAATACTAGCATTCTGGTTACATAGACAAGCACATATCAGTTCAAGAATAGCCTGGCCTATATAATGAGTTTCAGGCTATCTGGAGTTAGACAGTGAGACCCTGTCTCCAAAACAAAAATCAAACAAACCAAACCAAAAACCAACCAACCAATCTTCCAACCTCTTGACCCCTCACTCTGACCTGAGCACATCATTGCCAGGGTGGACAGATCCACCTTCATTCCAGCTTCCCTGCTGAAAATGTAATGGACAGATTGACATGTCCAAAGTCATGTGAGAGTAGAGATTGGGGTTGTTGAGTTCAATATTTGAGGAAGACAACTATTCCCAGATGTCTGCACCATCTCCCTGCAAAGCCACAACCCAAAAACATACCTAGCAAGTACTTCATTGTAAACATGCTTCTTATACGTGATCATTTGGAATTATCTTTATTTAACAGGATTTGTATCTTAGTGATATATATTGATTTTGACCTCTAAATTCTGAGTCATTCTTTATCTTGGAATGTACATATGTTGTAGGTATATAATTTGTAATGGGCCTTAGTTATAATAGTTTATATTTTTTGCTGTTGTTTTGTTTTTCTTTTTTTTTCTTTTCCTTCTTTATTTTGTATTTCTCAAAAAAAAAACAGTAAAAAAAAATTTAAAATGCGGATGAGTTAACAATAACTATACAGAGGATAAGAATCATAAGCATGGCTTATCAAGGGTGGAAATACAAATAAGATTGGTTTTTCCATGTAGCCTTACTTGTCCTGGAACTCACTTTGTAGACTAGGTTGACTTGAGCTCTGAGATCCACGTGCCTCTGTTCCCCAGTGCCGAAATTAAAAGTGTATGCCACTATGCCTGAGTTTGATAATAGCTTATTTTTTGAATTTTAAATTTTTTGATGCATTGCTGTTTTTTTCTGCATGTGTCTGTGTAAGGGTGTTGGATCCCCTGGAACTGGGGTTACAGACAGTTGCAAGTGGACATGTGGGTGCTGGGAATTGAGCCTGGGTCCTCTGGAAAAACAGCCGGTACTCCTAACTGCTGGTTATCTCTCCAGCCCCTATAACAGTTTATTTTCAGAATTCCAAACAAATCTTTCCAGTGAGAGAGTAAACAGTTGCTTGGCTGGCTCTTTACAGCTGCTTTCTTTTTTTTTTTTTTTTAAATATGATACATTTTATGTTTTCATAGTTTTGGAATAATTTATCTACATGTTTTGTTTATAAGAACATATATTTAACAATATAAAATTCTCCTAAAATTAAATAAATTAACATTTATAATAATTATAGTAAT
The DNA here is from genome assembly GCA_004025045.1 of Sigmodon hispidus. Lineage (NCBI taxonomy): Eukaryota > Metazoa > Chordata > Mammalia > Rodentia > Cricetidae > Sigmodon > Sigmodon hispidus. The sequence continues at coordinate 61,476 of PVIH01011164.1, read as the reverse complement.
GTATGCTTATTAATAAAAATAATAATAATAGGAACATAATTTTGGAAGCAAAGGTCTTTATAAGCCCAGTTTTTTCACCAGAGATATGTTTGTGCATATTGTATTTAAACACCATTTTAGTTTGTGTGTTGTATTAGGAATTAAACCTAGGTCCTCATATATGCTACACTAGTCTACTATTGAGTCATAGCCTCAATTAATTATTATAAAACTATTAACAGGGCTGGAGAGATGGCTCAGCGGTTAAGAGCACTGACTGTTCTTCTGGGAGACCTGAGTTCGATTCCCAGCACCCACATGGCAGCTAACAACTGCCTGTAATTCCAAGATCTGACACCCTTACACAGTTATACATGCAGGCAAAACACCAATTCACATAAAATAAAACTAAATATTTAAAAAAATAAAACTATGAACAACTATAGTTAGAAGCTACTCCGCATAATGAGTAGATAAACATTCCTCTTACAATGTTTCTGTTTTAAGTTGGTTTATATGGTGTGTCTTCATTATACTGTCTGACCTTTCCCAACTCCGTTCAGATTCTTCCCACCCCCTCCTACCCAATTTCATATTTTTTGTCTCTCTCTCAAAAACAAAACAAAATAAAAACTGCCCCAAACAAAAACCAGACTAAATTAAAGAACACCACTAACATAAAAAAAAAATACTAAAACCAGAAAAATAATTTTATAAAATGATGGACTTTGTTTGTTATTGGTCAAGTAGTCCTGGGCCTGGGGCCTGCCCCAGAGTGTGGTTGGTAGACCCAGTGCCACTCCAAAGGAGAAAACTGATTTTCCCTTTCCGGTGGGTAACATTTTCAAATAGCTTCATCTAAAAAGTTGTAATAGACCTTAGGTCTCTGACTCCGCATACTGATCATGTAGCCTTTCTTTTTCTTACAGTTTGTCTGTTGGATAACTTAGGTCACTTCCAAAACTAAATGTTGCTTCATATTCATGGTGCACAACAATATTATCTTTGGATGTCGGCGTTACTTGCAATTATTTTCTTCATCTGAGGCTCCTCTAGTTCAGGCTTTGTCCCTTTGGTAAGAATATATGTAGTTTGAGGTCTTTTATTTTTCATAAAGTACAAAGTTTTTTAGAAACATTTTTGTGAAATAGAAGAATGACACTATTAAAACTTATCATTTAAGGTTTTAGCTATGTTACTTTTTTATATGGAAGGTTCTTCATCTCATATACCATTTCATTACCCACTGGTACTGTTCATAAAGGAAAGAAAAGGGTGCATGGCTTTTTTTCCTGGTTTGCCAATTTTGGTTTTTTGGTGTTTTTTTGTTTTTGTTGTTGTTTTGAAGCGGGAGAGGGGGTGGGGTGGGTGGGTGTCTCATTGTATAGACTGATTGTCCTGGAGCTCTATATGTAGTTAGACCAGGTTGGCCTTGAAATTACAAAGAATTGGGCTGGAGGGATGGCTCAGAGGTTGAGAGCGCTGACTGTTCTTCCAGAGGTCCTGAGTTCAATTCCCAGCAACCACATGGTGGCTTACAATCATCTGTGATGAGATCTGGTACCCTCTTCTGTATACATAATAAATAAATCTTTAAAAAAATTTCAAAGAATTGTCTGTGTTTGCCTCTTGAGTGCTGGGATGAAAGGCATCATACCCAGCACTTGTTTTTATTTTTAGTTGTGTTCGTATGTAAGAGAGAGAGAGAGGGAGAGAGGGAGGACATGTCACACGTGTGCAAGTTCCCATGGAGGCAGAAGAGAGTTTCAGATCTCCTGGATCTCATAAGCAGTGTGAGCTGCCATATGTGGCTGCTGGAAACTGAACTCGGGTCCTCAAAAGGAACAAGCATTAACCACTGAGCTAGTTCTTCAGTCTCTGTGTCCTAGTCACTCTTCCATGCTTTGAAGATAACATGACCAAGGTGACTCTTAGGAAAGAAAGCATTTACCTGAGGGATTGACCATTTCAGAGGTTTAGTTCATCTTCATCATGGCGGGGACCATGGCAACATGCAGGCAGGCTGGGGAGCAGTGGCTGGGAGCTACATCCTGATCTGTGGCCAGAGAGAGAGACATGGCCTGACATGGGCTTTCAGAGCTCATCCCCACTGACACACTTCCTTTAACAAGGCCACTCCTAATCCTTTACCAATGACCAAACAGTGTCATCTTTGGTGAGTAAACATTTCAATACATGAGCCTTTGGGGCCCATTCTTCTGCAGACCACCTCACAGTATTTACCAGTTTTTAAGGTAATGAGTTGGTCCTTAGTCACCCTCAAAGAATCCCTTAAATTTTTTTCTTCTTATGAACCCAAAGGTTTAGGCATATTTCAGTTTATTTTATCACAGTTACTTTAAAATTATTTATTCATTTGTTTAACTATATGCATATGCATGGTGGAGATTGCACCCAGAGTCTCAAACACACTAAGCAAATACTCCATCACTGAAGTTAAAATTATCTTATCTTTGATTAGCTTAAGGTTTCAGGTAGATTCTTTTGATGTTACTCTAGTATTGTGGTCACTTTCTTTCTTTTTTCTTTTTTTTTTTTTTCTCAACAATATGTGTCCTCTTATGATTTTGAAGATCACTGTGCAGTACAAATGTTTTATCACATTGCTTACATTCAGGAAAATTCTCTCTAGCATGAGTTCTTTTCTGGATTTGAAGAATACTTATATCTCTTCTAGAATTTTGGCAATGTTCATCAAAATTATGTTCTTCCCAATGGTATCCTATTGTAGTGAGGTTTTCATAGGTCTCCAGCATCACATCTTTGTAGAGATTCTTCTGGGAAGTCTTTAGCAAAGCCCATTCTTCCAAGGTAAAGTTGACATGCACATCAGTATATGTCACTGCATTCATGACCTGGTTACTTGGCTCAATCATGTTCTCTGCTCAGCTCCCTGCAGCAGCAAAAACTACACACCACACCAAATTACTGGTGCAAGCTCCTCTTCAAAGTAAAACCATGTTGTGGTTTCCTAGCTTGGCCATGTCCTCAGCTGAGCTTGAAGTGGAAGCACAATCACACAAACCTCTTGTGGTCACTTTCATGTTATCAAGTGTCAAGATATTCTAGGCTCATCTTGTCTATTTTCTGTATTTTATCTAAGGAATCTTAATTTCTTAATAAATGAATTTTTAAAAGTAAATTGCACCAGTAGGATAGCTTAAAAAAAGAATATTTGTTTACTATGTATGTAGTATTCTGTTTGCATGTATGCCTGCAGGCCAGAAGAGGGCGCCAGATCCCACTCTAGATGGTTGTGAGCCACCATGTGGTTGCTGGGAATTGAACTCAGGACCTCTGAAAGAACAGCCAGTGCTCTTAACCTCTGAGCCATCTCTCCAGCCCTAGGATATCTGTTTATAGCTATGTTGGCCATAATTTCTAAGCCTTTCTTTGACCGGGTGCTACCTGGTACATTTAAATGGACTTCCTACTTACGTTCAGAACTATAGGGTCTTCATTTAATCTCTTTGATGTTAATTTCTTTTCTGACACATCAAGTCTTGATTATGAACACAGGAATTATACAATTAGAATATCTAATAATTACTCATCTGCTCTCTTATTCTACATAAGGAATTTGAGAATGGCAGTACTACTACCTCTGATAAGATTATTGAAAACAACTTGAAGCCTCTTTGTGTGTGCCTGTCATTCTCATTGTTCTTAAGCAGCTGTACAGAATTACATTGTCAGCGTGTGTTTATGTACTCTCTTTTTAACCCTCATTCAATCTCATTTCTACAAAAAAGTCTAAGCAATGCTCACCACAGTGCTCACCACAGTTCCAGTCTGGCTGACAGCTCTATATTCCCTGATAAATTCCTTAGGTGGTGCTCACTGAGACACTGTTGCCCTGTTCTTGTGTGTACTGTGGTGTTTATACAAAGTGATCTCACATTTGCTTTTTTTAAATACTCCATCTCCTGCTGTCAGTGGGTGTTGCTGTTCAAACAAACAGTAACAAAAATCACCTTTGACAACCTGGTTTTCTTTAGAAGTAATTATTTTTCTACTTAATATCCTGTGTTTTTTTTTTTCTTTAAAATTTAGTGGTTTCCTCCAATATGTTTTGTTAGGCATTGCATTAGGTACGCATTGTGCTGTTTAAAATATTTTTTTTTTATTTTAGAAAAGTTTTCTCAAATCATAGAGAAGTTTTGTTGCTCATTTTATGTGAAATGAGATTTCTTGAACTTTTGTGAAGAAACATGGCTTTAGGGATTCTCTTCTTCTCTCTGGGTTTTTTCTTTTGTTGGATCTTTGCCTGTCTTCATTGCTTGTGACTTTCTTACAGACCCACACACACACATACACCCCCCCACCCACACCCACACACATACCCCCCCCACACACACACACACTCCATTTGCTCTGTAGTCTTTCCAATTTTACTACTTTTCACCGATTTAATCTTGAGAAGGCATTTTCTGCTGTGACTCATTTCTGGTTCTTATTTGACTTGTACTTTATTTCAGAGTTTGTTTGTTTTAAAGTATCATCATTTTAAAATATATCTTTGTGAACTTCTATGGGTATTTGCATTGGATGAACTGTAAGTGGAGCCTGTAAATCAAATGGATGAGTAGTCAAATTTAATGTTGCCAGATACTCAAAAGCATCTTACTAATTTTTATCCTTACTGACAAAGTATTGCAACAAGGCCTTATCTATATTGCAAAGCTCAAGGTATGCATGCTTGTGTGCGTACTTGGATAGTAACTTACATTCCTCTTTTGAGGAACAGTGAAAGTTCTTAGAAAAACCATAGTTGTGTACTGACATCTTGAGCACTGTCAGGAGTGCTGATACTTGGGAGGGCAGTGAGGAGATTAGAAGAACATGAAAGGGATGCCCTCAAAGCTGTCCTCGGGATATGGCATGTGACTGCAGTATCAGCAGACGTAGAGCAAGGAGGAAAAATTTACTTTTAGTAAGAATTAGGTCTCATGATCACTCAGATTTGTTCCCCAGGATGCTGGGATCACTGGAGAAATTTGACATTTTTTTTTTTTTATAAATTTGAAATGGGAGGGTGAAAGAGGGTGCCATGAAGTGATTTCTTGTGACATGGCATAGTGCCTGGATTCTTGTAGGGGACCTGTAAGTTCATGATAGGAAGTTCATGTTGGATGCTAACTCTATGCAGCTGCTCTGTGGTGTGAAACAGGTGGCCTGTCAGAGCTGTGTCCACCAGCAGGTCTGTTAGACTTCTGCCTGTGTACCTGCTGGCCTAGAGTATCCAGGCCTCCTACCCCATGCTTGGGCGGCTCCTGCCAGCACTACCCAGTGAAAAGCCAAAGTCGGCAGCTGTTTTCTGATCTCTTTGGTTTGCTGTTACAAAACTCTCTGAAGCTTGTGACAGAGCTAAGCTTGCTGGGAAACATGAAACTTCTCCCCTGTTGCTGATACTTGTCCTGATTTAAGCCCTCACCCCTGCATTTTTGTAAGCTATACTGCTGGATTTGACCTCTTCGATCTTTAGATAGGTTTGGTGACCTACAGAAGGCTGTGCTGTGTTCGCTATCCTCTTGGCTTGGCTTATTCAGTTTATTTGTTGCCTTCTTATTCCGGATACTGTAGCTTTCCTTGTTATTGATTTTTTTTTTTTTGTAGCCTTAATAAGGCAGTTTGGCATGAAAATGCTACAAAAATCATGTTCTCACCTCTGTTTTATAGAAGTCAGCAGGTGTTTGTTGAGAGCTGTTAACAGAGTCTGGGCATCTATCATGGCTCCAGTCCCTGGCTCATAGCTGGGAGAAGGAACAAAGCCCGCAAAGTCAAAGTCAACGCCATATTGAGAGCTCTTAACGTCAGCCCTAAGCGGCTCCTATGTATATTCTTCACTCCTTATGGTGAACTTTATTAACCCTGTCAAGTTGATAGCATGATGCCTGCTCTCTAGATGAGTCAGAGCATATTCGTACAAGCTGTTAGAGTCTAACAGTTATCAAGCGAAGCGGTTCCTTTGCTGCTAGGCTGAGCACTTGGAGTCGTCTACATGGTTCCATGCTGTAGCTCAGGCTGGTGAAACCTCCAGTGCTCCCAATACCCCACACGCACACTAACTGTTGAGAGAAGCGGCCCAAACCGGGATTATCCCCCACACTCTTAGAGGCGGAAAAGGCTTAGTTCACTGATTTGTTCAAGATGCCTACAATGGGAAGGGGCAGGGGTCTGTGACAGGTTGTTTGGTGGCTGTCTCCCCTGCCCTGTGCCTCTGTGTGTGTGGGGGGGGTGACGACATGGGACGGGACCTGGCCCACGGACCCACCCTTTGTGGCTACTCTAGAGGAAGCTTCCACCCCGGGAGTGCTCTAGTCATCCCTAGGGGTCTCCTTTGTGCTGCTGAGCACATGCTGTGGAGGGGCTGAGGGACTTTTGTGGTGGAGAAACTACAGGGGTCAGTAGTACCTGATGCTATTTTGAAGTAATTCCTGGAACTGTGTTTGCCTGTGGAAGTAACAAGTGCTGTAAGAGAACAAACTGCCGTATGGTGACAGGGTCCCTGGGGATTGATGTGACAGAGAGGAGAGGGGTTAACAGTTACAGCCCCATCCCTTGGCACTTCGGGTTTTTGACCTTCTTTATTAAATTATGATTTCTCCGTTAGGAAAACAGACGAGGACAGAGCACATGCTAGGACACAGCCTTCGCGCTTTCCATTAGATAATGGGCAGGCTGAGCGCTCTCTGGATCTCAGTCAGCCTGTGCTCAGGGTGCCAGTTAACCGGAGTCAGAAATAGTTGTGTCATTTCTGCTAAATTGTGCCTGGCTGGGAAGGCCAGGCACTCTGGAGTCCTCAGGAGTCTCCCAGAAAAAGAGCAGGAGCAAACCTGACCCCCACATCCCTGAGAAACAGGCCCATTTCACTCCCTCACCCCAGCTGTCAGCTTCACCTCTATGTTATACAGGGAGACTTGTTGCTACTATATCATGTTTAGCTTCATGTGGGACAAGAATTCTTAAAATGATCTTATTTTACTCAATGGCTTTGAAGCAGGTTTGGAGAACTGGTAGAACCGTAAGGGTGTAGTCTTTTTACCCAGCTTCCTTGGGTCTGTGGATGATTCCTGCTCCCTTTTCCAAAAGCATTTTCTCTCCTTACCCCAGCACTTCCCTCTCCTTCCTTCGCCTTCTTCACCTCAGTCTCCTTTACTTCACCCCTGAGATTATTAAATGTGACGCTGTGATAGATCCCTGGGGGCTGATGAGCTCAAAGGTCTGATGCTTTTGCGGGGGGAATGCTGATGGGACAGAGGCAGGAGTCCTAGGTTTCCGGTCCTTCTTGCCGCCCAGGCTCCTCACCCGTCCTATCTGAGAGGATGGTGATAAGGGCCCGTGCTCCTTGCACTCTCCCCGTTCATAGGCTGAACTCCAGGCACTCCACACATGCTCAGACACTGATTTCAGGAAAGCATTATTAGGTTTGGATTGTAAGTGGCCTTCGCCCTCTCTCTCCTTTACTTCCTTGACCTCAGTAACTAGCTAGATCGGTCTGTATGGATATGGTAAGAACCAGGAGCATACACAGTAGACCACCATAGAAGGAATGTCTAAGAAGCATGAGGCTCTTGCCCAGGCCTCAGTAAATGGTCGATGTTCATGGACAAGCTCATTGTAGAGAGAGGAGCTCACTATGTTTGGTTATGCTCAGGAGAGCCCTTGCCTGTTTCGGGCACTTTGATTTTAACAGGAAATCTTGTCTTTGTTGTTGTTGGTGGTGGTATGTGTGGTGTACCCATGTGTTTGTGGCTGTATGTGCCCATGCATATCCATATGGAGACCTATAGTGCTAGTTCTTCTCTATTTCTCTCCACCTCATTTTTTGAGACAGAGTCTCTAGCTGGACCTAGAATTCACTGTTTGCTTAGGCTGGCTAGCCCATGAGCCTCTAGGATCCTCCTGCGTCTGTCCCTGCCAGTGCTGTGGTCACAGAAGCTCACCATCACTCCCAGCTTTTCATGGCAGTATTAGAGTCCACACTCAGGTGCCCGTGTTTGCACAGCAAGCCCTTTACCCACGGAGCCCTCCCCGGCCCCAGGGGAATGTTTCTAAGTGCATCCGTAGAATTTGTCCTAGCAGATTGTGTGTGTTAGGGTTCTCTAGAGGAGCAGACCTGCTGGAATGGATCTGTGTCTGTCCCTCTATAAAGGGGATTTATTAGAGTGGCTTACAGACTGTGCTGTCCCCCAACAGAAAGCCCACAGTCCACAAGACTGGATGTCTCAGCTGCTCTTCGGTATGCTTTGGAATCCTGAAGAAATAGGCTCTAAAGCCAGGGAATCCAGAGCAAGGGTACACAGGCACAGAGCCAATGCTGCTTCTCAGTGTTCTTTCTATAAGCTGCCAGCAGAAGGTGTGGCCCCAAGTCAGGAAAGGTCTTCAGACCTCAGATGATCTAGATGTAAGGCAGAATCCCTCACAGGTGTGCCCAGAAACTGGGGTTTCTAGTTAGTTCTACATGTAGAATAACATGCATAGCTAAGCATAGCCATCTCAGGAATGCTGGCTTTTGTGAATTTGCTTGTTACAGAGATCAGAGACCAGCTATCACCATCTGCCCTGGCACTGGGAGGGAGACAGTGGTTTGGGGCAGCAATGTGAGTCTGGAAGGTTCTTTTTGGAGGATTATGAAAGCTGATGAGGTCGCTCTGAGAGACTTTACTGCAGCCCAAACAGCTCTGCTTGTGCTTGGACGCCATCTCAGAGAACCTTTATAAGGCACAGAGTCTAGAGTCTATGACTCGGAATAAAAGATCAGTTTGGTGAAATTTTTTTATTTTTCTCAGTTTGTCATTGTTTAGTCTTTAAAAAAATGTGTCAGTATAACCACAGCCCAGAATATCTCATTAAGTGTTTTGCTGTTTCAAAAAAAAAAAAAAAAGTCTCTGTAATTCACTTAAAATCTAACAGCCTAAAGTACAGTTGGAGGTTCAGTGCCCTAGAGATGTGTGCACACATTCTGTCGCTCGTTCAGTTCAGCTTCTGCCTTGGAGACAGAGATGCTCATCTGTGTGCAGCAGGGACCTTGCCAGGGCTTGTTTGGGGTTTGAATAAAAAGGCAAAAGCAGGAGGATAGGGCTGTGGTCGTCATGGCAACCAGGCCTGGGCTGTCTCAGGGCGGCCCTAGTGAAGCGTGAGATGCGGCGTATTCTTTCTGTTCTATTCCTTTCTGTCTGCTATGTCAGAAGGAGCTGGTGTTCTGGAGGCCTACTGTGTGCCCTGGAGCTGAGCCTGAGCTGTGGGCCTGAGTAATTGGTCCCTGCCCTTCAAATATTCAGCTTTTTAATGGGGAGATTTTACTCTTAATATATACTTGAAGAACTTAATAAAGTCTGCGTTTTGTCTCGGTAGACATTTCCTTTGGGGACTTTCAGGTTGCATTCCTGAAGTACTTTTTACTTCTGAGCACAGTGCCTCTTTTTCACTGGTTCTCTACAAAGACGTTAGCACATCAGAAGAAGGAGCTGTGGTAAATTCCTTTTATTTGTTGCATGAGGGTGCAGAGATTCAAAAAGATAAAGGAATTTGACTAAATTTACCGGGCTACCAAAGACCTACCTGCCTGGTTATTAGAATTTTAGGGCCCAGAGTAGTGTGGTACCTTGCAAAATACAGCTTACTTTTCACAGAGAGGCAGATGGTCAGTTGTCTTTCTCAAGTGCATGATTTATTGTTCACACACCAAGGAAAGGGGGAAACACACAGCAAATTAGCTCAACAACTTAACAGTCTAGCACTAAGTAATGCAACCAATATCTGGAGGTAAGATTCACACACTGATGGTGGATATCAGTGCTTAGCCAGCCACCACACCCACATCTATCTACTGGTGGGGGAAGGAAAGAGATAAAGCCTCAGTTGTGTTTAGTCAGGCTAACCACGGTCTCAGATACTTAACAGACACCAAGTCACCACAGCCTGGCCAATAGTAGGGTTCCTGTTGGGAGAAGCAGTCACCGAAACTGTCTTGTTGCTAAACTATGTGGCTGTGTATCTTGAGTTACAGTGGAGACCAGTCTGTTGAGGTGCTTGGTGTCTGACCCTTCAGAGGCTCACCTTGTCCTTGTTGACTTTTCGGTTCCTGCTTCTGACTGGGGCAGGCAGCGGCTCCCAGGCATTGCTGGCTAAACCCGGGTGCTCATTCTGAGGTCGGCGTGTTCCTATGTCAGCATGTTGAACCTGGTAATGACTCCATCTTTGTTTTTTTTCTTGTTGTTGTTGTTCTAAGTGTTCGCTATATGTGGCTGACGGAGACAGCCTTTTAGCTTTATGCCACTGTATCCAGGAGTAACTAGAAACCCTGAAGTGGAGAACCTCTTAGCAGGGTCCTACAGAATGTACCTCATACCTTCTTCCTCTGGAAGCCATAAGACAATGGAAGCCTCTGTTGCTGGGTAGGCACAAGAGCGTCCGTCCACCTTAGCTGGTGCTGTGTCTGCTGAGGCTGGGCAGCCAGGTGATGCCGCAGCTTCATGGCCTGAGGAGGGACAAATTTTAATCACCAGGCCCTAGGAAAAGCTAGTACAAGTACTGAGTCAGGCAACATTTGTTAATGGGTGAAATGTATCTTTTCCAGCAGTGACAAATTGGCATCTGTGGGTAGAATTCTATTTATAGTTGTGTTTTGTTTAGCTTTCAGATGTTCAGATTTGACTGCATTTTGAAAGGGCACTTTTCACAGGTCTTGCCATTCCCTGTGTTCTGACAGATGGTCCCCTCTCTCCTCTTCACCAGCCTTCCTCCATGGACAGTTAGTTATCCTACCCCTGGGATTGCTGTTCCTACCTGCTCATCTCCCAGGCCCCCTGCCCAGGTCTTAGGGTCTCAGGCTTCCTGACTCCTGTTCTCTTGTCCTTGCCATGACTGCTTTCCTGGGACTTTTTCTAGGTTCTGAGCATAAAGGTTGTCTTGTTAGCCCAGGACTATTTGCTGTCATTGGATTATATCTGATAAACTGATTGCTTATCAGGGATTAAAAGGACAGTATTCTTTATTTGAACAAATAGAATTTTGAAGCAAATTTACTGGGAGCTAGTTTATATACCATCAAATTCACTCATTTAAAGCCTTCAGTGGGAAGAATTCTCAACCGTCCTAAGGAGGATAGGCTGAATGCAAGGGTGGTTTCTAGGCTATGGTGTTCCATGGAGCAGAAAAACTCCAAATTCTAGGGAACCAAAGCCAATTTTTTTACTTTACTGAGTTAAAGATTTTAGCATTGAAACCAATTAGCATTTATCATCATCATATTTTGCAAAAGGACATTTTAACACTAAAAAGAATTATTATTTTATTAGCTGATCTTAACTTCCATGTTTTAGAACCATTGGGATGAATTGCCACCATAAACAAAGCACCTCAAAGCTTGGCAGCCTAAAGCAACAGTAACACACAGCCTTCGTGTGGCCCCAGAGAGACAAGTAAAACAGCCAGGATTAGAGGGACCGGACCACAGAGAGGATATAAATACCAAAAATGAGCCGACTATTACAATGCCGAAGAGGGCTGGGGAGAAAGGCAACCCAAGAGACAAAAGTGCTGTACATTAATACTAAGGTCTAGTTTGGTAAATGTGTTTCTCATAAAGACATGGACTAGCATTAAGTTTTTGTTTACAGCATTTTATTGGTGTACATGTGCACATGTGTGGCACACATGCCTAGGCTCATGTGTGGATGGCAGAGACAACTGTAAAGGTTGCTTCTCCTCTCCTACCATGTGGGGCCCAGGAATTGAACCCAGGTTTGTGAGGATTGGGGCAAGTTCCTTTATCCACTGAGCTCTCTAGCCCATAGGTTGGCGTTTTTTTGAAACTTTACATTGTAGAGTTCAATATATTGTAAATGGATCATAGATAATGAGAGCCAGGTTTCTCGGGGTTGGAGAAATAGTCATAGATAATAAAAGTGAGACGACAGATGACTTTGTTAGACTGGAGTCTGTAGTAACTGTATAAATTTGTAAGTTTTGAAATATATGCAGATAAGGGCTGGTAGAGTGTCTAGCATGAAGCACACATAAAGCAGGCACAGTGGCACATATCTGTAGCCTCAGCACTCAGAAGGGAGGCAGGAGGATCAGAAGCTCAAGTCTTCCTGGGCTACATGAAACACTATCACAAGAGCAAACACACACAGATGCACAGAAATGCTGTGTGTACATGTCTACCTTGTACATGGGTGGGGATCTGTGTGCCCTCAGAGGTGCCCAAAGCTATGGTTCCCTAGTAGGAGTGAATAGCTGTAGCATTAATGTTGTTTTCTAAACACTGTTTTCCAATAAAAAGTGAGGTCTGAGAAGAAGCAGCTGTAGGGTGAGCATGGAACTGCTTGAGAATCAGAAAGTAAAGAAATGATGCTTTGAAAAGGAAAGTAGTGTTGATAAAATAATGTGAGAGCGGGCAGAGGAGCTCCTCCTAATTGTTAAAGCTGAGACATTTTGAGCAGCACAGTAATTACTCCTCCGGGGCTGGGAAGGTAGGGTACACATGCAGGAGGACAGAATCTAGTCCCCAGAGCCCACAGAACAAAGCTCTGGTCCCCGGGATCCACCGATGAGGCCGAGCCGGGTGGCTCCCTATGTTCCAGCCTTGAAGGTGGAGACTGTCTGCAGTGGTTTGAATGAGATGCCCTCCATACCTGCTCCCTAATTTGTTCCTGCACAGGATTAGAAAGTGTGGCCTTGCAGAAGGAAGTATATCAGTCAGACTTTGAAGTTTCAAATGGCTATTTTGAGTTAGCTTAAAAAATAAGCAGGGGATTTCCAGGGTAAGCTAACTATTGAGACAGTACTTATTTGTGAGTTGTGGGTTTGATTGAGAGACCCTGTCTTAAAGACTACGAAGGAAGAATGAATTAGGAAAAGTCATTTCTGTGAACACACAAACATGCATATACACCACACACACACACACACACACACACACACCACGTATACATGAAAAGAGGGGGAGAAGAATAAACAAAACAAAACTCAGTACCAACTTTTAGGGCAAGGAAACAGCTAGGCAGTGGTGACACTGGTGAGGTGAGGAAGGGGACCTTAGTTGGTTAGCACTAGCAGTGACAGGTTCCCTCATGGTGATAACAGACACCCACGAGGCAAAAACCTATTCCAAATGGCATGTTTGGCAGGATCTTGTTAGCCAAAGCATCTCCTAGGCCAAGTCCACAGGAACGTCCACCCTGCCCTCAGTTAGGGAGAGGTGCAGCCACACCGTATAGAACAGCAGCAGAACTGGTGAGGCGATGCAGGAGGTGATGCAGGAGTCCTGTGCCCGGTCCTGGTGAGAGGGAGTGCGGGGTGCTTTCTGTGGAATGCAGTCTCTGTGCACTGGGCCAGTAAGACTGGGATCTGCCTCCAGAGAGTCAGTGGTGGGCTAACAGCCCCATGGCTTTGGGGGCCTGTCCAGGTTTGGGGTCTCATCTTCTGACCCTTGTCTTAACTTCATCCGGCTCCTCTCTTCCTGACTGTCTTGTGACTTCTCTGCTCTCTCCCAGGGCTTTTTTGGTTGGTTGGTTGGTTTGCTATTATTTTCTTCCTTTACAGAGCTAAGAGATACAGGTCAGATCACACTCCAACTTGGCATTTTTCCCAGCAGGGTGGAAACATTTGAAATGCTGTGTGTTCTGTTGCCCCTGCGACTGCTGCCACAGCTGGTTTCATGGACCCAGTGAGCCTAGCCTGCATTTTGAGTCAGTGCTATTTATTGTACTTCTTCTTGCCCCCTGGGGCGGCTCATGTGAAAAGAGCAATTTTGGAATTTTCTCCAAATAAAATAATTATTCACATAAGATCCTATCTTCTTCCACCCACTACGTCTGAAGCTTATATATTTATGTTCTTTCTTTATCTATTTCTGAGGCCAAAATCAGAAAAATGAAGATATTACTATTATTATTGTAAATATTAGTTATGTTATTAGTTTGTTAATAACTCTTCACATGACTAATTGTTAGGAATCTGTTCTCATGACAAGCTCTCAGTCAACAAAGATCTCTCTTTCTGTATTAAAAATCTCACTTGACAAATAGTCATTGAGCTTTCCATGTATACTGAACCATGAGGTAATCCCTAGGAACAAAATGATGAATATATAACCAGATAAACTTTAAAAACTTATAAATATGGCTTGTGGTGCATGCCGTAAAATGATTTTGGTGCTATGGTTCTCTTGGATAGATGGATCTGGTCCAAGAAAACAAGCCTGCTGCTCAGAGCGGGTGAGTGACCCTTTGCTTGGATGGAGGGTCAGATGGAGGCTGGCACTGATGTAGCATTCTAGGCAAAGAGAACAGCAGGTAAAATGGCCCTCTGATGGGGGAACATATTCTTGCATAGAATGGAGCATGGGATAAGGGGTGGACAAGGCTGGAAAGGGGGTTATGGTGGACATCACTGACTAGGTAAGATTTTCTCTTTTCTCCTAAACAATAGGAAAGGATCAGGTTCGAAGCTGAGGTTCCACTCATGAATTCTCTCTCTTACTTCCTCTGTACTCCTCTCTGTTTCTCTCCCCCCTCTCTTTCTGTTCTTTCTTTGTGTACACACACACACACACACACCACACACACACCACACACACACACACCACACACACACACACACACACATACACACACCACACACACAGAGGCTGGGGCAGGCCTGTTGAGAAGTTATGATATTGTCCAGGTAAAAAATGCTGATAATCTGGACAAAAGCAATAGTGGAAAGATGGAGAAAAGGATTTCTTTTTATTGTTAAGGTTTTTCTTTTCTTTTTCTTTTGAAGAATGTTTATTAGTCAGGTGGTGGTGCACACCTTCAATCTTAGCACTCATTTGGCAGATGCAGGAGGATCTCTGTGAGTTTGAGGTCATCCTGGTTTACAGAGCAATTTTCAGGACCGCCAGGGCTACACAGAAAACCCTGCCTTAAATAACCAAAATAAATAAATAAATATATACTCCCTCTCTCTATATGTATATGTATATGTGTGTGTATGTAGTTTTTACATCATTTTTGTATGCCTAGAACCTACAGAAAAATTATTCTTGTGTTCTTAGAAGCTACCATGGAGGTCTGGTGTATTACTAGCTGCCTAGTAAATGCATTTTCTCAGAGTGAGTGAAGGAATGAGTGTGATGTTCTATTTGTAGTACATGACATTGTTGTAGTTGTAAACTATCCCAGGGTACTTTCGTGCATAGCACACACATAGCCCATCCATTTACAACACTGTTTCCCCAGCTAATAGATTTGTTCTTCTAAGATAAGTGGGCGTAGTTTTTCCGTTTCTCTTAGCTCTGCTGCCTGCTTCTTTGGCTGTTATATCTTGCTATATATGTTGTTTCTTTTTTAATACAGAGTTTCTCTGTATAGCCCTGAAACGCCCTCTAAAGACCAGGGCTGTCCTTGAACTCAGGGATCTGTCTGTCTCTGCCTCCATTCTGGGGTGAAAGGCATGCATCACCACACCTGGACAGCTTCCTTTTTCTTATTCATAAGTGTTATGAACCACATGTTTTATGTATCAAGATCTAGCATATGGGCTGGGGAAATCCAAAACGAAGAACTACAGTTCCTGTGATAAGGGGAAAGAGATGCAAAAGAGGCTGGTTTTAAAAGTGAGAGTAGTGGGCTACAAAGATGGCTAGCATTCTGGGTAGTCTGGATGCTGTGGGACTTCCAAGGGAGGGGCAAGAAGGGTGTTACAGAAAAGACAGTAATGTCACCATGTCTTGATGGTGGGTGAAGAGTTATCCACCATTTACCCACTGCATACAACAAAGCTTACTACCATATTCACAGAAGGTACAAAGTAGACTTCATTATCACATTCTGATAAGCAGATGTTGATCTTAAGATTGTGGGTCCTTTGACCACCTTACCTTAAGGTCTTGCAGATTCTGATAGAGAACCATAAAGAACTGTGTGAGTAGAGTGTGGGAGCCAGGACCCAGAGAGAGTTGGACCAAAGAGGCAAACTGGGCATGGTATTCTGATCTTCAGCAACTGCCCAGTCCCTTGGTGGGTTAGCCAGCCATTCCACCCCACTGTCCTGCCATGGTTCCTGTACTCGTATAAATTTTCTCTTTGTGACTTCCAGGTCAGGCTGTTCCTGCAGGATCCCATGTGCGAATGAATCTACAGACTGGAGCAAGAGAGGTGAAACTCCATCAAGAAGACAAATTCCAAGATAATTGGAAAGGATTTAAAAAAGGCAAAAGGTACTGTATTGGCCCTAGAGACTAAGAGGCTTAATGATGACATTGATTTGGGAATACTAGCAATGTTAGCCAATTCTTGAGTGTGAATTCCTTTGTTTTGTTTTGTTTGTGTGTTTGATTTTGATTTTGATTTTTTTTTTTTTGATTTTTTTTTTTTTTGGTTTTTTTTTTTTTTTTTTTTTTTTTTTTTTTTTTTTTTTTTTTTTTTTTTTTTTTTTTTTTTTTTTTTTTTTTTTTTTTTTTTTTTTTTTTTTTTTTGTTTTTTTTTTTTTTTGAGGCAGGGTTTTTCTTTGTATCCCTGGCTGTCCTGGAACTTGCTCTGTAGACCAGGCTAGCCTTGAATGCTAAGATCCACCTATCTCTGTCTCCCAAGTGCTGGGATTAAAGGCATGTGCACTGTCTATGTGTATTACAATTTTTATTTGAAATTTAATGGTGTAGAATTTGTGATAAAATTGTCATTGTTTTATAGTCGTTTACTTCTACAATCTTTGCAAAGAAAATAGATCCTATAGGGGATGCTTAACCTGTCTTAAAAGTGAAGCTGTTTCCCAGCTCTCGAAGAGCACCCGTTTGAATCCCAGCAATTAATGTGCTGATTACCGATGAGTCATCTATTCATTAAAACAGGCCTGTTAGACCTTCTGCTTTCCTGTGATACTTCCTTGGTGAACAATAAAATTGCCTTTAGAAGTCTTTAATTCAGACTAACTTTTCCCCTCGTTAGGCAGTATTAAAACAGGCTTTCTTGTAGTATGTTAAGTGGAAGCTACCATATTCTCAGTGTTTCCAGAGTTTCTAACTTTTTAATAACCAGTTTGAGCGATTTGATTTTAGAGAATTAACAGTTTCTATTTTTTCTGTTAATTGCCTTGAATTACAAGTTTTCCTTGCTTGGTATTTCCTGAAAGAGAGGAAAGGGAACTTAGGCATGGGGTGACCGGGATTTCTAGACCTCTTAGTATTTATATGGAGCATTTTACCACAGGGACCAGACACTTAGAATGTGCATGTTGGGACTGCTGCCTGTTTGGGTATTGCCAATGAGCTAAGTTGGTTCTTAGTTAGAAAGACCAAGAAGACTATTTCATGAGTGTGGAAGTCATGTGACATTGAGCTGTTTATTTGTTCACATGTCATCTGTGGTTGCTCTCTTGTTCTAGTAGTGAGTGGAGACAGCACCAAGCTTAACTTGTTGGCTTAACCAGTATTAACTGGTTATTAAAGGTCGTATGTGGACCCTGTTCTGAAATATGTAATTATTTGGAATTAATTGTAGATTAACTAGGTCCTATTCTGTTTTTTTAATTATTACTAGTTTAACAAATTTTACAGTTATATGTAATCTATAAAGGGATAAAGGGATGTTAGAGACCTAATTTTTTTTTCTCTCTCTCTCTTTTTCTCCCTCCCCCCAGCCCCCCTCAACAGAGTTTCTCTGTGTAGCCCTGGCTATCCTGAAACTTGCTCTGTAGACCAGGCTGGCCTCAAACTCAGAGATCCTCCTGTCTCTGCCTCCCCAGTGCTAGGATTAAAGGCATGGACACCACTGCCCTGCTCTTTTTTTCTTTTCGTTTCATTTTAAAAGAATGTGGTGCGTGCGTTTGTGCGTGCGTGCGTGCGTGCGTGTGTGTGTGTGTGTGTGTGTGTGTGTGTGTGTGTGTGCCTGTAGAGGCCGGAGGAGGGTGTCATGTGTCTCATGACTAGAATCACAGATGGTTGTGAGCTACCCAACATGGGTGCTGGGAACTGAACTCAGGTCCTCTGGAAGAGCAGCAAGCACTTTTAACTGTTGAGCCATCTCTCCATCTTCCCTGATATACAAGACCATAGTTGATTTAGCTGGTCCATGTGCCTGTTTAATCAAGTGCTAGTCACAAACCTTTGCAAAGGAGCATGGGCAGATTTGGACAAATTTTACAGTTAGGAGATTCTAATTACATTAAAGTGGAGGCATTTGCCATCATCCCAGACTAGGAAAGTTCTTTTTCTTTCTCATCCCTTCATATAGGCCTAAAATTGCAGTGGCCCAAATCATACAATTATCCCTTTCTCACAGCCATGTAAGAGCAAACAGATATCATTGAACAACCTGATAATCTTTTTTCCACCTCCAGGAAGTTTGCATGTACAAGGCATATCTAGTCCAATTCTTATTTTTTAATGAAAGAGCCAACCTCCTCCTTGGCTTAAGAATATTGATATAGGAATTTGAGCACTATGATTTGTTGTTTTGTATGCCCCTTCCCCACCCTGCCCTCCCCCACCCCACCCCACCCCACCTTAACTGCCCGGCATTGGAGCATTTGTACTTTGTCTTTGCTCCTTTTAGAGCAGGGGTTTTAGAGTAGCTTTTGGCCCTTCAGGAGGTGTTGAATGACCTTTCACAGGGATCAATATCAGCTATCCTGCATATCAGATACTGACATTATGATTTATAATAGCAAAATTACAGTTATGAAGTAATGAAAAAAATTGTTGGGGGTTCACTACACATGAGGAACTGTGTGAAAGGGTGGAAGCACTAGGGATGTTGAGAGCCCCTGCTGTGTGTCTGTAGAGACTCGAGGAGGAGGAGGAGCAGCAGCAGCAGCAGCAGCAGCAGCAGCAGCAGCAGCAGCAGCAGCACTTCTTCCCAGTTTCCCTCCTCACTCTTCTCCTTTGGACTTTTTCTGAGAGCTTCACCCTAGAATGGCCCAGGATATGCTAGCCATTTCCCTTTCTCTCTCAGCAGGCGCAGCCTTTCTGAACAGAGCCTCACCCCACCCTTCTCTAGTTTCACAAGCCAGCATCTTCCTGGCTGGGGAGCAGTGGCCTGGGGTCAGAGACTTAGGGCTGAAGAGCCAGCATCCTGAAATTGCCAGTGTTTGGGTTGTCTGATTAGTGTGCTATGGAAGACAAGGCATTCAGCTTCTAGCTGGTTGTTCAGATGAGTCAATGAGCCACTGGGCTGGAGAGATGGGGAGCCAAGCCTGTCCACCCGTCCTCCGGTCACATTGCTACTTAGAGCCATGACAGCCTGTGGACTCTTAAGCCTGGGGCAAAGCCCCTCCCTGCCTTAGGGCTGTCTCAGAAGGGTCTCTTGGCACTGCCTGACTTCAAGCATATTTTTTAGGCATGAAAGGCATAAAAGTTGTCAACATCTTCATAGACAAACATCTTTTTGCCCTGGAATCTTCTTTTAAACTCTTTTCCTTCCATGTTAGTGGGCTGAAGGACCAACTCTACTCATTGAGTTGTGCCATCTTGGGTCAGGCATTCCCGATGCTTCATTACAGTATCATGGTGAAGAGACCAGCCAAGGAGCAGCTGCTTTGCTGCTGTACTAATTCATTTCATAAAGACCCACTGAGTGCCTGTGACAGGTACTGGGGCAAGAGAAAGAAGCAAAGCAGACAAAGAGTGAGTGCCCTCCATGAGGCCAGTGGAGGCAGGAAAGCAAGAAAGTAGACATATGACTAAGATAATTACACATTATAATAAGATCTAGGAAGAAATGAGCCAAGGTAATGAGTCTCTGCAGGAGGCCATGTTAGATAGGAGGATTTGGGAAGGAAGATCTCCTCAACATATTTGAACTGAAAGCTAAAGAAAGAGAATTTAAATCCTACAGAGCATTGTGTTTGTAAGTTTGGGGTTATAGCATTTCAAGATGATGGGACAAAAAGTAGAGCCCCAGGCTTTGTCAAGTTTGACAAACAGGAGAATGGTCCAAGTGGTCAGAGAGGATGCCAGGAGACTGACAGACAGGAGGCGAGAATGGAGAGGTAGCTGTGTGGCTGGCATACAGTGTGTGGGGTGGTGAGGGGACATTCTCCTTGAAGGACAGTGCAAAGGACTAGAGTATTTTCGGCAAGAGAGTGGTTAGTATTGCTAACAGAATAATCATAGTGTCTGAGTAAGAGATTGAAGCTAGGGAAAGAAGAAGTAGAAACTTCCAGGCACCATTTCAGTCGGAGCAGACAGTATGGTAGTTACTGGGTCTAGGGCATCGTGTTGCAGAGTAGGTGAATTTAGAGCTAGTTTGGAAGTGTAAAGGATTTGCTGATGACTTAGACATAAATGTTGAAGGCTGGAGGAGATTTGGATGCTTACAGATGCTGTGTTTTGAAATAGAAAAGTTGCAGTTGAATTAGATTTTTAGAGACAAGACCATGAGTGATATTTTTTATTAAGTAAGTGTGAGGTCTATATTAAACATCTGAGACTCACATGGATGGGCTAGCTGTCTGGTTCAGGGTAAAAACGCCTGCCGCCAAATCTGATAAGCTGGCTTTTATTCCGGGACCAGCATGGTGGAGGGAGAGCCAGAGCCGCCTCCTGCAAGTCGCCCTGTAACAGCCGCTGATACACCGCGGCACCGCACCCAACCACAAGTAAATAAATACACGTGCAATTTGGTTTGGTTTTGAGCAAAAGACCTCTTGAGCCAGAGAGAGCTGCCTCAGAGCCAGTTTCCCCTTTGCTGTGAGCGCACACTGAAAGAAATAACTTAAGGAATTACTTACTTGGCTTAAAGTTTCAGGATTGTCACACCATTGTGTTGGGAGGACATGGCAGAGCAAAGTTTCCACATCCCAAGCCAGGAGGTAGATACAGGAAGATGTAGCCCCTCCCAGTGACCCACTACCTTGAACTGGGATCTACCCTCCATCTCTGTCACCTCCCCAAATGCCACTGTATTATGAATCCATCAAGAAATCAAGCCCTTGGTTAGGACAGGCCCTCATGATCTAAACTAGAAATGTCCTTACAGATACACTCAGAGGTATGCTAAACCTCCTAGGTATTGCTTTCTTTTTTAAAAAAATTCATTTACTTATTTTACATTCTGGCTTCAGCCCCCCGACCCCGCAAGCCTCCCACTCCCCCTTCCCCTCATGCCCTCCTCTCTCCAACCCCCTCTTCTTCTGTCTCCGTCCAGGAAAGGACAAGTCTCAACAAAACATGGCCAATCAAGTTGCAGTAAGACTGAGCACCTTTCCATGTATTAAGGCTGTGCAGGGTGACTCAGTGTGAGGAGTAGGGTCCCCAAAGCCAGGAAAAGAGTCAGAGACAGGCCCTGCTCCTGTTGTTAGGAGTCCCGCTAGAGGACCAAGCCTCACAGCTATAACATGGATGCCGAGTGCCTAGGTCAGTTCCAGTCAGGCTCCTCCCTACTTGTCTCTGTGAGCCCCTGTGAGCCTAGGTTACTTGGTTGTGTGAGCCTTCCCGTGGTGATCTCTCTGGCTCCCACAATCCTTTCTACTACTCCTCTGCAGGATTCTTGAACTCCTGATGTTTGGCTGTGGGTCTGCATCTGCCTGCATTAGTTGCTGGATGATGCCTCTCTGATGACAGTTGGGCCAGGCACCAATCTGGTCACAGGAGACAGCTAGTTCAGGCTACTCATCTACTATTGCTAGGAGTCATAGCTGGGGCCCTCCTCATAGGTTCCTAGCAGATTCCCCTGTGCCAGGCTTCTGCCTGACCCTGAAATGCAACCCCTGCAGAAGTCCCCCTCCATGTACCCTCCCAGCCTAATGAAATAAAGTTGAAAATTAATCATGAAAATCAGGATTAACCCTAGGGATAGTTGTGTAAGATCCTGCTGTTTGAAGGGAGGGGTTTGTGCTAAAGATATTAGTGTGGGCATCACTGCCAGATAAATATTTTAGTGTCTCACCCTAGAGATAGAAAAAGAGGGCTGTTCAGGACTGAACTGTGAAGCTTCCAGCAGAGGGAGTTCCGAGGAGGAGTGATGAGCAGGAGAGCAGTGACAGACTGACCAGGACGGTTAGAAGGGAGGGCCGTCAAATCTGCTGACTGGCACAGAACTGTGGAGTTAGTGAGGATCCACTGGATCCATTATCGATCATTGATAATTTTGACAAACAGTGTTAGACAACAGGAGGGCTGGGAATGTAGCTCAGCTGACGGAGTGCCTGCCTAGTATGCATGAAGTTTGGGGCCATCCTAATACAACAGCAGACCAGGAGAAAGCAGGAGGATTAGAAGTTCAAGCTCATACTCAGAACTTCACAGCCTGTTTGAGCCCAGCTTGAGATATGAGACCTGCCCCCCAAAACAAACAACAGGAATAGAAAAGTGTTGGCCGTATAATAAGGACAGAATCCACATTAGAGCAAATGGCAGTGTAAACAGGAAAAAAGTAATGAACCACAAAAGAACCCTAAGGAGGCAGAGACAGGATGTAGCTCCCAGGCCAGCTTTGAGGCCAACTTTGTCAAATTCCAGGCTAACCAGAGCTATGTAGTGAGGCACTCTGTTTTTTGTTTTGTTTTGGCTGGCCTGGAACTTGATATGTAGACCAGGTTGGCTCATGTCTTTCATGTGCTGGGCTGGATTTAGGGACAAGGCAAAATGAGATTGGTCCTGTCAAGTTGGGGTGGGAGGATCTGTTCCTCCTCAATCCATAGCTCCCAGGGATGGAGACAGAGCAGTGGTATCCTCATGTGCTTGGTAGTTAAGGGAGAGAGCCTGTATCTCCCCTACTTTGTGAGAGTGTACTAATCATTTGAATGAAATACACCTTTAAGGGAGTAGCTCCTGCTGACACATGGGTTAGTAGTGCTCAGGAAATGGGAGTGGTCAGATATAATAAATTAGTCAGGGACTGAACTTTAGTGGTGAATCAAAGCTGAATGAGGAGAGTCCTGAACACACATCCTTCTAATAAAGGTTGAGACCTGTTGGAATCTGGAGGAGAGCAGGACAGTGGCCATTTCTCCTTCCTTTGGAATATCCTGTTCTCCCTGCCCCCAGCAGTTCTGTGTGGCCGGCAGCTAGGCAGTGCAGCTCTGGGACAGGTCCAGCATCGCACATGCCTCCTGTGCTGCCATGAAGCCCAGGAGGAAGCTTAGCAGCATGGACTGAGCAGTGAAGGGAGAGCCAGCCACCCCATGAGGCTTTGGCGAAGCCACTCCAGCCATGATGGATACAAGCTGAAAAAGGCCGAGGAAAAGGGTAGACCATCAGACAGAAAAGGGCCATCAAAAGGGAAGCGGGGAGCAGAGGGCAAGCAGGCTGAAATATGCTGCCCGCAGAAAATGGGGAATGAAAACGTTGTTCAGCCTCACCAGGAAAAAAAAAAAAGCCAAGTTCAACCAGCCACGCACGCAGTCTGTCAGTGTCCTGCCTCCCTTCTTGTACTATCTAGAGGAATATATATATTTTTTATCAACTATTTTGTTTTATATCCTACAATACAGCATGTTAAACTGCAGCTGGAGTCTCAGTTGTGTATTTGTGTCCGGGATATTTTCAGTTATATCTGGTGTCATGTTTCTAGTAGAGCTGTTGAAAAAACAAAGACGAAACCTTTTCTCAGTCCTTGTTCGTCAGTGGCTCATTTCCCTCACTTTCCTAACAGCTGTGACAATGTGCTGTGGAGATTTCGCCTATGTACTGTATGTGAATGAAATTGTGAGTCAGTGGAACTGAGGATTCTGAGCGTTTGATTGTTATGTGAGGTCTTGAGGAAAACTTGCCCAGTCTGAGGCTGGAACATTACTGGCCTAAGTTCAGAGAGAGACAACATGTGACTTTTCAGAGTCTGGGTATGTGAGCACATGTATGACTCTTCAGCGTTTGGGTACGTGTGTTAAGAACTGAAATGTCTATACTCACTATTCAACCAAATAAAGTGTCCTGCTGCGTCTCTAACCGTAGCCGGACAGTCCGTGTAAATGCCTGCTCACTTGCCTTTGCCCCCTCATTCCTGCTCGGGCCTTGTTCACTAGCTGAGCTGAGGGCTCAGGATGGAACCTCACTTTGTTCCACCAAAGAGCCTCCCCTCTCCAGTCAGTTGGGATGGTGAAGCTACAGCCCCAGGGAGGTTTGGGAGGAAACTGCGGTTGTCTAGTAGGTTCTTGAGATAACTTTGACATCGGGTCCTTTACCATCCTCTTGAAGATGACTGGAGAAGGTGGTTGGTGAGCCTCCTCCTGGGTCTCTCGAATCTGTTTCTCTGTGGACTGACACACACCCACTCTCTGCTCAAACATTGGCTTTAATGTGTGAATCTACTCATTTCACTATCCAAGACAAATCGGCTGGTCAAAGCAAGTCTGGGACATTTGGACATCTTAGGTCCCCGATCTGCTTCCCAGAGGATTATAGATGGGATGCCTGTTACTCCTTTGTTCCAATCCTTTGTCCCAAGAGGCTCTGCTAGGACACAGGCTGGCTTCTGCCCTGAGTAGACAGCTACAAGCCTTTTGTCCAGTGTAGGCTTCTGTTCCTTCTGTCTTGTGAAATAACCCCATTTTGGCTTCAAGCATAGTTATCTTGTTGGATCCTGGCTGCCCTGTATGACAGTGTATTACAAGTTAGAACTGTGCTGACCACGCTTACACTAAGGGCCAAACATCCACCAGCTTTCTCCTGACTCTCGGCTTCTCTGTGGACAGGCTGGACATCAATACCAACACCTACACATCTCAGGACCTCAAGAGTGCACTGGCCAAATTAAAGGAGGGGTCAGAGAAGGAGGAGTCAAAGGATGAGCAGGTGTGTGATGGTCTTTCTCGTTAGTTATTCCAGAAGAGACTGGTTTTACCTAAAGCTTTTGTAATAGGCACAGAATAATAATGTAAAATAATTTGAAAAAAGTGATTTATGACAAATTTAAAAAACCTTTAATACTCTTATTTTGTTTTGTTTTGTTTTGGTTTTGTTTTATCTAAGACAAGGTTTCTCTGTTATCCCTGGCTGCTCTGGCGCTTGCTATGTAGACCAGACTGGCCAAGAACTCAGAAATTTGCCTACCTCTGCATCCTTAGCACTGGGATTAAAGGCATGTACCACCAGGGCCAACCATCTTCATATACTGTTTGTAAAAACTGCTCAGAGCATGTCTTTTTTAGGTTAGGATCCAATGTTCTACATGTTTGGAGAAATTGTAGAATAAAACAGAAGTGATTATAACCCAGAACTCTCACTCAACAATTGGATTAGACACATATGTGAGTTTTGTTTTGTTTTAGTAGGGGTTGGAGAGATGGCTCAGTGGTTAAAAGCACCGTCTGCTTTTGCAGAGGACCCGGGTTCAGTTTCTAGCACCCATATGACAGCTAAAAACTGTTTGTAACTCCAGTCCCGGGAGATGCGGTGCCACATCTAGTGCATAGACATACTTGTAGACAAAACACTCAGGCACATAAAATAAAAATAAACCTTAATTTTTTTTAAAAAAGGGGGTGGACAGAAAAGGACAAAGCCCAAGTCTTTGTCTTTTTAAGATGTAACAAATGTATTATTTGGGCCTCTAGTTTTCTTTCTTCTTCTTCTTCTTTTTTTTGTTTAGAGACCACTAGTGAGTGAGTACATCCCCTGCTTATCTCTCTGAGACTGTGAAACCTCGCTCAGGAGGATATTCTCCAAATCCATCCATTTGCCTGAGAATTTTAGGATATCATTTTTTCTTACTGCTGAGTAGTACTCCATTGTGTAGATGTACCACAGTTTGTTAATCCATTCTTCAGTTGAGAGGCATCTGGGTTGTTTCCAGGGACCTCTAGTTTCTTAAGCATAGGACCGTGCTGGTACAGGAGGATGCTGAAGTTTCCTGAGCCCTAAATCTCCTCACAGGCTAGGGTATAAGAAGGAAAAGAGGAGAATTTAGGCCCCTAATTTCTAGGTGGGCTCATTGATACAGCTCAGTCCAGGAAGAAATAATACCCTGAGCTCCCATGCTGTCTATCCAGGGAGCATCACAGCATTTCTGAGCAGACCCTGAGCTCCCATGCTGTCTATCCAGGGAACATCACAGCATTTCTGAGCAGACCCTGAGCTCCCATGCTGTCTATCCAGGGAGCATCACAGCATTTCTGAGCAGACCCTGAGCTCCCATGCTGTCTGTCCAGGGAGCATCACAGCATTTCTGAGCAGACCCTGAGCTCCCATGCTGTCTGTCCAGGGAGCATCACAGCATTTCTGAGCAGACCCTGAGCTCCCATGCTGTCTGTCCAGGGAGCATC